>JAGVVM010003635.1:0-20399 GCA_019149425.1 Psidium friedrichsthalianum
GACGACTCTTGAACCATTTCCTTTAGGAATCTCAACAACACTAGTTATGTTAAGCTGTGGGCGCAATGTTACATCAAAGATGTTGACAATAGAAAAAGTGTTCTTCTCAAAAAGATTGGCAATTCTTTCCTCAGCTGGGAAGAGTGACCCGGAAGGAAAAGTAGGAGGGGTCACTTCTTCAAGTGTCACTGATGGATCCCCTAAAGCGTACGCTGATAAATACCTTGAAGGATGATACCATGAATACACGAACAAACTCGCAAACAGCATTCAGCGCAAAGTGAACGGAAAATTCTTCTGCACCAGTTCACCCAAATCCTCAGTAGGATCCACCATTCTCTTAGGAGCTGAAGGGCGAGGCGGTGCGTCGCCATTGGCAGGGACGTCGTTCTGGGTTCGAGAAGATGGGGAATAGGCAGAGGAGATGCCGTTGAAGAAGAGCCGATGGCGACCCAAGAAGGGCTTGACTGATGCGGTGGGTTGCCAGAGAGGCGGCCATGAGCTCGGAGCTGCTGATGTTGCTACCACATTCTCCCTTTTTTCTCTTCCGCCGTGGACCCTTTTTTTTTTTAACTCCTTTCTCTTTTTTTTTTCTATTGCCTCACTCGTGGCTCCCACTAGTGTCTTTTTTCTTAGAATAATGGCCGTGGATAGGGGGTGAGCGGTTCCAAGTTCCGTACAGGTTCTACCTGGAACCTAGAACCTACCCGTCTATACAGGTTCCTCATTTTGTGGAACCTAGAACCTACTCTACATATGTTGGAACCTAGAACCTACCCTGTCACAGGTTCCAGGGTCGGTTCCAGGTTCCACATGTATTCTTAGTTGAACGATTACAGTGAATAATCACATTTAATGACCATCACCTACTGCTAAAATTCACTGATCATAACTCATATTTAGAGACGAAAAATATGAAATATTAACAAAGTAAAAGTCTTAATGATAAAGTGATTCCGGATTACACACTCAGCATTGGATATTATGGAATACTGCATGATGACACAAAGACATATACCAATAAAAAAATATAAAAACTTGCTCCAGGGTCCAGGTTCCGATTCCAGGTTCCACCTACCTAGAACCTGGAACCTACCAGTCAGAACAGGTTCCCTAATTTTTGGAACCTGAAACCTACCCTCAATATCTTGGAACCTGGAACCGATCGGTTCTATCGGTCTGGTTCTTCAGGTTCCAGGTTCTACCCTGGAACCATGCTCACCCCTAGCCGTGGATCACCCTTTTCTCCCTTGTGCTCCTTCTTTGACCGAGCCCCCACCTTTTCTTTTGTTCTCCACCGGACGAAGCCTTTTTGTCTCTCTCTATTAATGTGCTATGTGATATGAATTATGGCCCCTCACTCCTCCTTTACTTGCAACTTTGATGATGAAGGACCCATCCCTTTTCTCTTTTTCTCTGTCACCCCAAGCCTCCTTCACATCTGCCGACAATTATTTTTTCACCCAAAGCGTCATGAGAAAGAATTTTTTCTCTCCTTAGCTGCCCTCTTTTCTCTCTATGGCGTCCATGGGATTCCACTTCAATCCCCCTCAACGAAGAAAGTTGCCAGTCTAAAAATGCCAACTTCAAAAGAGAGGAAAGTGGTGGTGGGTCAGTCAATCCATGATCAACTTTGATGTTTTCTTCTCTTGTGTTGAATCTGCAGAGAAATTTTTTTGGGTGGAGCACCTCTCTTTTCTTTGTGTTTCTCTCTTGTGTTATCAAATTCTGAATTTTCTGAGCGAGCGTTCATCAATTTAAGCTCATATCCTCTGCCAATGATGCAAGATTCAAATACATGAGGAAATATTTTTTTTGCGAGAATTAATTCTCAATTTTTGTGCAATATATAAATCGAAATTAAAATTTAGGTGTCAACAAAAGGAAAAGCAGATTCGGGTTAAAGTTGAGTCAGACTCTCTAGATCTTGTACGAGTGGTCAATAGAGAAATGGAAGCTAATTGGGAAGCAGAAAGTCTCATCCGCTAGGCCCAAAGAATCCTAGCCCACCTCCAAAATATTTCTATCGCCCATTGCAAGAGAATTGCAAATCATGATGCTAATTGAGTCACCAAGATGTATCGATCTGATCAGATTCTGGTCCATTAGGTCTCTTTCCCTCGACAACCCCTCTTGGATTTATTATGTATAGACGACTCTCGACTGGGCTTTTATGTACACAACTCTATTTACCAATAATGCAAGCTTTTTTTTTTTACCAAAAAAAAGAAAGAAATAGCACACGAAGACCACATAGGGCTAAAAACATATGATATTATACAAATGACAGTTCGTTTAGTTGCATATGTTTTTTGTTCAATCAAATAAAACGCAAATACACTAGGAGGAATGCAAAAGTAAACTTTACTCTGAGTACTAAGCTAACTTCATCTCCATCGACAAGCCACCGTCAGAATGTGCAGGAACATGTGGATCAGAAAAAGTGATAACAACAAGGGGTGAGCTGAAACTCAGCAAGTAAATGCCTAGCCAAACTACTATACTATTAGTTTATTCATCCAATTAATCAAGCAATCTTAACAAGCGACCAAACAACTGAGAGCCAAGAAGAACACCACAAAATAGTCACAGTGGGATCATAAAACTACATTAAACCTCCCCTTCATAGCTCAAGGCCGTACACTCATTAGATTCCAACTCTAGTCCACGTCAATCTAATAACTCACTAGAAATACTTGCTTAAATTCCAAGCATACCCACGGTCAAATAGTAACCTCCAAATTTGTCTTGTTCGAATACCAAACCGCATGAATTCTTTCCCCAATTCATATAGTCGAATTCTGTTACATAAGACCCATCACAATTCTCTGCAACCCATCAACAACCCAGATGATCAACAAATTAATTCCACTCACCCAAGCCTCCAAGATGCCAATTCATCTGACAAATTGCACTTACATCTACTTCTTCCCTACCACATGGCCGAATTACCCTTCACGGGGTCCGACTTTAATTCACCACCAGTGGACAACAATTAACATGATCAACTCTATAGACAACTTACCCAAGCTCAATAGACCTCAATACAAGCAACGGATTTTACAATCAAACTCATTTTCTAGCTCATGCAAGATAATACTTATCCATTCATACCCATTTTCAAACATTGAGGATTCGCACCAAAACCAACTACAAATGAATAACCTAGTAGTAATGATAGAGGTTTACTTGGCTGGGATCATCACTCGAAGAAAATGGGGCTTGAATCGATACCAAACAAACCGAGAGTTTCTTCCTACCACTTCGGTGCAGCTCAAATTCATGGCATTCTATCAACTTCTCAGAAAATCATCCCTTAGACCTGAGTTTCTCATGATCTTACGGTCGTGTATGAAAAAATGGAGCTCAATTTGCCTTCTGAATGGGCTCAAACCGACAAATTTCTTCCTCCCTGCACGCACGACCAGCCATGGGCGAGAACAGGGTACGAGCGGGCTGAGCATGAGGCCTAGAACAGCTCATGCATCTTCCTTATTGTTGCCTGGTCTTGCTGGGCAAAGGTGAGAAGATGAGAGCTCAGTAGGAAGAGCTTCGGCGGATTCAACGGAGAAGAAAATGAAGGGGAAGAAGAGAGAGAGAGAGAGTGTGTGTGGGCTGTCCACGAAAATAAGAGAGAAAGAAATGAGAGAGAGAGAGAGTATGTGATGGGGGGTTTATATAGAGGGATGAAGGGCGGTGGGTGTGGGGCTGCTTAGGCTTCACGTTCAAATTGTGAACGAATTCCACTCCGAATCAATTTACTTAAAACAATGCAAACTAACGATCCGTCAAAGAATACCATGCCCAACGTCTCAACTAGTCCACCGCACTTAAACTTATTACTCCCCCACTATCACTTTCATTGCTAATCCAGTCCAACAAGCATTAATCACTCACTAAAATTTTTAACAAAATTCAAGCTGTCACATGATGTGCTTAATTCGATTACCACTTTTGTGATTTTTAGTCATGAAAACAGTAATTAGTGTCACAAAACATCCTTAATGGGCTAGTAATGGGATCCACAACTCTAAGTCCTTAAATAAAACTCTTCAATCACACTCCATGCGAGGTGGCCTCACAATAGGAAAGGAACTTACCCCTATAGTAGAAGTAGCAATCAAGTTTGCTTCGCACTCCTCCATGACATGGCTTTGCTAGGAAACATGAAAATGTATCCATATGTTGATTTCCTAGAATCAACGCAATTAGCAAAGTCCAAATCCAAATAACCAACTACCTCCGGTCTATTAGTCTGCCTATACATAAGTATGTAACTTTTTATACCTTGAATGTACCTCTTCACCTTCTTTGCGGCTCTCCAATGGTCAATATATGGACTACTATGATATCTTCACATTCCCATAGCACAAGCGATCTCAAGTGGAGTGCAAACCTGAGCATACCTCAAGCTTCTGACAATATAACCATATAAGATATCTTTCATTTGTTCCCTTTTTAGATCTTTCTTCGGCATTGGTTCAAATTGAACCATCACATTTCACAATAGGTGTTATGCTTGGGGAACAATCTTTCATCCAACATTTCTCGAAGACTTTTTTTTTTTTAAATATAGATTTCTTGAGACAGCCTTAAAGTGCTTCAAGGTCTATCCCTGTGGATCTTAATGCCTATCACATAAGATGCCTCACCCATATCTTTTATGTCAAAACTCTTGAGAGAAATTGTTTCATCTCATGTAATAACCCTTTATCATTGGTTGCAAAGAAAATGTTATCTACATATAGGTGACAAATTTTGCTCTCACTAACCTTCTAGTACATACATTGATCCATAACATTCTCAATGAAATTAGATGAAGAGACGACATCATGGAACCTTAAGTACCATTGGCGAAATGCTTGTTTCAAGCCATATTATATTTCTTAAACTTACACACCAAATGTTCACCATTACTAGAGAGGGATCTTTTTGGTTGTTTCATGTAAACCTCCTCCTCTAGTTCTCCATTGACGAGCATAATTTTCACATCCATTTGGTGTAATTCCATATCAAAATGGGCAACCAATGCCAAAAATGATACGAATAGATCTTTCTTAAATACAGGAGAAAGGGTATTCATGGAATTGATTCCTTCCTTTTAAGTGAATCCTTTGGCAACGAGTCTACCTTTATATCTCTCAATGTTTCCCAATGAATCCTTCTTAGTTTAGAAAAAAAATTTGCAAGTAGTGGTCCATGCACCATTGGCACCTTTCTTTAACTTATTGGTCTATTTTCCCATTATATAGTCATACAAGTTTCATAATCAGTAAAATCCAAAGGATTAAGTACTCTATTATTTATTAATCTCTCAACTATATCCATGGATATATGTCATAATCTCTAGTGCCATAACATAGAAGAATCTTCATCCACAATACATCGTCTTATACACAGCATTACCATGAACATACATCGCATTATAAAAAACATTGCTATGCAAATTAATTTGAAAAAGACCATCAGACAAAATACCATTCCCAATATTATCAGATTTAAATGATAAACTAAAGGTCAAATCTAAAAAGTGAAAGTAATAACCTAATGGTAATAGTCTTGAAACATAAATCAAGTTTCTAGAGAAACTTGAAACATAAAAGGTCCTTTCCAAATTCAAAAAAATCACTATTGAGAAATAATTTGCATGCCCTAGTAGTTTCTATATGCGAACACTTCTTGTTTCCAGAATAGATGCATTGTTCATGTCCCATTGGCTTCCTGTGGTTTTGAAAACCCTTGAAATGTGTATTGCAGTACCAAAATCAATCCACCAAGTGTTGTGACTTACATCAACCATATTAGATTCATAAGAGACACATGAGATTGGATTACCTTTCTTCTGGAGGCAGGCCTTAAATTTCTAACAATCTTTCTTAATATGCCCATTATTTTTATGTAAAAAGCTTTTACATTCCTTCTTAATGTCATCTCAGGGAGGTATTTTACCCTTTCCTTTGGCTTGAATTGCCCTTGTGCTTTTCTTGTGTTGCCATATGAGCACTTTCTCTTGAGTTCATTAATTGACCATTTACTCTTATGTATGTTATAAGTGATCTTGAAAAGGGAATACTATTGTGGGATGGTGTTCAGAATGTGGTACACAAGAAAAGATTCAGATATCTCAACCTCAAGGTTCCTTAGCTGAGCCCCAATGTCCCTCATCTTCAAGCACACATCTAACATTAGTGAGCTTCAACGCTGAAAAATTCATAAACATGGTTTGTACCATGTGCTTTTCTGAAGTTTCAAATTGCACACCAATAGCCTCTAGCAATTATCGTACTGAACGATTAAACCACGAATACTGACAAAAATTTTAGCTCTTTGAATATTACACTAAGGCGATTGCACCACTCCCAATATTCATAAAGAGCAACTTCAACCGAAGTGCTAGCATCGATAGGAGTAGGTGATTCATCTTTCCGAATAGCTAGTCAATAGCCATGGACCTCAGTTAAAGAAGGATTAATGCCTTCCAATCCTTATAGTTGTCACTATTCACATCATGAACAATGAAATTAGAAATATTTACAGGTGATGTAACTGCATAATGTATGACCATGCTTATGTTATAAAACTCTAGGCAAATTTATAGAAATCATATTTTACCAATGTAAAATATGTCACAAGATATGAATCAAATTTAGCACATTTTCTGGGATATTAGAAAACTAATTCAAATTTAGGAAATTTTTCCTAATTGATAACATGCGCTTTCCTAATTGATAACATGCGCAATATTGGTTGTTCAATCTCTACCACAAGATAACACCACCTATAAGGTGGGAAACTGAACAATTTATCCACAATCACGTGGATACGATTAGCTGATTTCATCCGTCATCAAATTTGAATTAGATATTTTCCGAAAATCATGCATTATCTTTTGCGTATCTTGTCATGTTTTAAATATATGGATCTTAATCAAAGAAATCTTATCTCATGGATAGCATTTATAGCAAGATAAGATTTATAGATTGTTTCATTTTAAATAATTTGCATATAGATTAAGATTGCATTCACATGTAGCGGCATATTTAAAAGGTTTAATACCGCGAAAAACCCCAAACTAATATACCTGCGATAAATTTATCCCAAACTATTTTTTTTACCATGAAAAACCTAAATTAGTACACTTGTGACAAATTTATCCCAACTTATTTTTTTGACCACCAAAAAACCTAAACTAGTACATTTGTTACAAATTTACCATAAACTAATTTTTTTTTTATCATGAAAATCTCAATTATTATACCTGTGATAAATTTACCCTTCGTTAAATTGGGTTAATATCATGAAAAATCCCAAATTAATACACTATGACAAACAAAGGATAAAAATCACAAACCGATATATCCGTGAACTGCCACGTGCCATCTAACTTAGTAATTTGACATTAAATTTAATGAAAACTAATGAAGGATAAATTTGTCATAAGTGTACCAGTTTGGGGTAAATTTGTCACAAATGTACCAGTTTGGAATAAATTTATCACAAATGTACTAATTTGGGGTAAATTTATCACAAGTGTACTGGTTTGAGATTTTTGTGGTCAAAAAAATAGTATGGGATAAATTTTTCACAAATGTACCAGTTTGGGGTTTTCTATGGTATTAACCCTATTTAAAAACATTGGGATTTTTGTGCTCAAAAAAATAGTTTGAGATAAATTTTTCACAAATGTACCAGTTTGGGGTTTTCTATAGTATTGACCCTATTTAAAAACATTTGGAATTAGAGATAATATTTTCTAGATACTATTACGATTTAATCCAAATTATTTCCTATACAATTTAGGATAAATCTCCATTAGAATAGATTTTATTTTATTTATTTCTAATTTTAATTTTCATAAAAGAATACCACGAAATGCCATTCGCATTCGTATCATATAATTTAAGTCTTTTCTATGTCATGTGTATAGTTTTCGTATATTATTTTGCATGTTGCATTATAGTTACATTAATGCCCTGACATCACTTGCATGTTACTTAGTACATACATCTAAGTCCATTAATTTAGTATGCATGTCTAGTTTTATTAACTTATTTTGCATGACTAAGTCATTTAATCTAAAGTTACATGTCATTTAGATTAAATATCGTTTTTGCATATAACATAGTTTGCATGTTAGGTCAATCCATTGCATAATCATTTGTATGTCATTCTGCATGTCATTATAATTAGGCCATATAGATAAATGCCTTGCATGCCATATTAGAATAGGTGTTATTTTTATGTGATTGCATTTTAGCATAGTTTATGCATTGCATGCATTTTCATAATTATTTAAATAAGTGAAACCCCAAAAAGGAATGCATTAGTTTAAGTCTTGCATTTGGATAAAACACTAGGAAATTAGGGTCCATTTTAAGTCTTGCATTTGGATAAAACACTAGGAAATTAGGCTACAATGTCCATCTATGTCATTCATATCACTACATTCGTAATTTATTTAACACTTTGATTTATTGAGTGTAAGAAATGGCTGCGCACCCATATGATCACTTCACACATTAGTATAGGTTAAAATGAATCCAAGCTACCTGCGTAAATATTTTTCATTAAAGAAAGGTACCGAAAGGGCATTAGAGAAATCTAGTGTAATCAAGTTATCGGACTCACAATTTTTGGTTTGTAAAAATAAAGTATTTTTCTAGATACTTTACTTAGGTGTGTAATGGACCTACCGTAAATTGATTAGTGGCGATTCCAAATTAAATCATATCCATGTTAATTACCAAATCCTAAGTTGATATGGATTTGGGAGAGTCTGAGCTAGGTTAATAAACTTAGCAATCCATTAGCCTAAATAAAATCAAAATTTTACTTTGCGACCAGCGTACAACTCCATCATTCTCGTTCATTTTTGAAAGTCCAATTATGTACGAATTATAGCAACATTAATATATGTACACAAAATAAGAAAACATTAGAAATTTAATGGGGATTTGGGAGAATTTAAAGTGCCAAACCATTAAATGTGACCAAGGCAGAGAGAGAAGCAAGGGGATGCTGCTTTGCTTGACGCAAATGCCAATTTACCCTTTCACGATCGCCGCGAGCAAGAGAATCCAGAGTGGGTCGAATTGAACACGTGCGTACTCGAAGGGCTCTAGAATCTCGGAGCAATTACGAAGACATCGTAACATTCTTTGCTCACTATTTCGTAAGGATCGGCACTCTCCAGAAATCTCCGTATCGTATCATATGCATGTTGGACACTCCGATACTTTTCGATAAACAATCGATACGTGATCAGTGCTCCACACAAGCTAGCAACTAGTATGAAAATATAAATATATCAAAAATATATTATTTAAGTCATATATCCAATTAAAAAAAGTCATGTACCCAATCACCTCAAAATTAATATACTTAGCAAAAAAAAAAAATCCTAATAGTGAATCCCTAAAAGAAGAAGAAAAAAAAATTCACTACTGATATATATATCTTAATTTACCATGTATATATAACAATATATATTTAATATAAATGTGTTATAACATGTCAAAATTTTTTATTATTTTGAAAAATAAAGTATCGACATATCGTACCGTAGCGCGCATTATGTATCGATGTTACTTAGCTCACCATCCGATCTCACTCAATTATTTGTTCAAGCTATAGATAGAAGAGACCCCCTTTGCTAGGCCAGCAGTCAGAAGGTGTGTGTACAAAAAGCCTTGAAATCTTTCTCATTAATCGAAAGCATTGATTTGAAAAGCTAGCCTTTGCCCACGTGTGATAACATACGTCGAGGCTTTGGTCAAAGGGAGATATGATTAAAGCTAGGGTATGGTCATGTTGGGCCGTGATTGGAGGTCATCTTTCATCCTCATCTTGAGGAATTCTATAATTGAATTATGTGACATCACCATATTCATAGATATTCCACGTATGCACGTTATCTTTTCTCGGGGTATTTTAAAAAATGAAAAGTTTGAAACTTGCTGGGTCGGAGAAAGCCCCAAAAAGTTTAACCCTAATCATGAATCAGACCAAGCTAAGGATAATGATTCTTAACATTTTTATTTCAGAGAACAATTTCTAATCAGAATAAGTTTTTCTACTTTTATTCGCTAAATAAGTTTCTGAGTAGAAAACGTATTCGGTAACTACACAAAATTTCTATTTTTGAAATAGAAAAAAAATAAAAATTTATTTGGTATGAACCCTAAAATTTTTTATTCCTAATTTTTTCATTTAATTATAAAAACGTCACTTGAGACTTAACAATTCAAGTTTGATAAAACTAGACTATTTGTAAGTACTTAATTGATCAAGATATTCTAAGATAGTCTTAAGAGTTACTAGGGGCGTCAAAAATACCCTAACCTGTTCTATCCAAGCCAGCTGAAATTTTTCAGGGTTTTTCAATTGGGGTCGAGTCATGAATAAATTATTGCAAGTAGTTTGACAGTTCAGGTTGAGTCGGGTCCTTTCTTCTTCTTCTTTTTGTGCACTTCTTCTTCTTTTTCTTTCCTTCTCACTTGCATTCTCAAGAATTCTAAAGAAGCACTATAAATAATAAAAAAATAATATTTCAAGATGCAATCCAAACATCGATAATATTTTAACTCTGCACTACTGGTCGACTCCCACCGCACCCACCATTGATAAATAAAAAAATAGGGCTTTAATAAACTTAAGTGTTAACATAATTCACATATGTAAATACAAAGCATTCAAATACGAATTTAAATATTCTTCGGTCGTTGTCAATTCTTTCATGGTACGTGTGAATTCTTCGATGTGTCTTCTATAAAATGTATTCGAGGGTGTTGAAAGAAAAATCTTAATGTAGAAATTAAAAAGAAATCATATCGATTATTTTGATTTATTTAGACATTATTTTGGTGACAAGTATACTAAGCAAGCCAAAAGTATAAATGACCTTTTTTCAAAAAAAAAAAAAAGGAAAGAGGCCCGGTTCAATCCGACCCTATGACATAGGTATATGCGGGTCGAGTTACACTGAGCTTGTTTCTCTAAAATGACCTTATTTCTCTTCGTGTTTCCGAGAACAAAAAAGTAGATTTTTTTATTTCTTGCTTCCATTCCAAATCTATTCTCTAGCTACTAATTTATTTTGGAGAACAAAAAAATGAACTGATCTTACCAAATAGATTTCTATTTTTTTTTTTCCTATTTTGTTATGGGGAACAAAAAAATAGAAAAACAGAGAAACTGAAACATTACCGAGCATGCCATAAGTATCTTTGCATATATCAACACAATAAGTTCTTGTCGTTGACACATTTATCAATTAACTGGCACAAAATGATAATCCCAGTATAGAATTGTTAGGGCTTCATAATATATATCGTACACCGGACTTACAGGAAATCGTGAAAGGCCTTTAACCGCGTATAACTTTGCAACTTTAAAGTCTATCGATGGAATAAGGCATATGCTTTGAATTAAATCATGGAAAATGAGACTACGACGGACTGTTATCGACAATGCAAGCACTGGTCCACCGCGATGGAGTTTTAGAACTGAACGAAGGGCTTAATACAAATGTGCACTTGCCTCTAGTCCGGTACTTTTTTTCTTTTTTGGGTTATGAAGAAACTTTTTAATGAGGTTTACGAAAAGTTTGTATTTTTCAATACATCATTATTCTCGTATTATTTTAAGGATCAATACCATGAAATGGTACACCTGTGACAAATTTACTCAAAATATTTTTTTGACAACAAAAAATCTGAAATTGATATACCTTTGACAAATTTATCTCAATTATTTTTTTGTTAGGGGTGTACCACTTTAGGATTTTTTGTGATCAAAAAATAATTTAGGATCAATTTGTCAAAAATAATTTGAGGTAAATTTGGGATCATATAACAAGTGCATCAGTTTTTTTTCGAGGTTTTTTTTTTTTTGGTAAGGGAAAACAATATGTTTTTTGGAAAATAAATTTAACTAGCAAGTAGGCCTCGCAACAGTTTTTGAATTTTTTTCAGATATTAACCCTATTTTTTTTTTTTTTGGTTGAGGTTCGGATTAAAACCCTATTTGTAATTCCACCACCGGTTTGAAAAATCTGGGCCATTCCGCCGGTAACAGCTCAGTAGGCCTCCGCCAAATCCCATTTCATCCATTTTTCACATAAATTCTCTCTTCATCTCACTTCTCTCAAATTCTCTTTATCTCTCAATTCTTTCAATTCTCTTTAACTCTCAAGTCTCAATACGTTCTTCTAATTTCTTATTTTCAGATGATGAAAGACCAGATGATTTATATTGACAAGTGGATCTCGAGTGCCCGCCACCTTGAGGGATTGATTACCCAAAAATTGATCGATTGCCCACCGCGTCTCAAACAGATGCAGTGTTGTAGGAAAAAGATCTTTTGTCTTCTTCAGTTCGTACTAATTCGGTTGGGGCCAATAAAATGCTCCATGAATAACCCCTTCTACCACGTTCCCGTCCAACTCACTGGGCTTTATTTGTTATCTCCTTTAATAATTTTCTATTTCAAATTCTTTTTTAATACCCTATATTTCTTGCATTATACCATATATTTTTTATATATCCAAAAAAAGACAAGTGGAAGTAGAGCTAATGGCAATTATAAGAGCATAATGGAGAAATTCAATTATCCTAATCCTCATGATTATGCAGATTAGAGAGTTGATGTAGATGATGAAATCAACATTTTCGCTAATATGAAGAAAGTCCAAGCAAGAAAGTCATCATCCTCATTTCGGTGCCGAAAAAATATCAACAACAAAGGAGCGAAATGGTACATCCAACGTATGGGATCACTTTAGGAAGGTTGAAAATTTTGAAGAAGGTCCAAAAAAGTATGAATTAGTTTGTAAACATTGTAATAAAAGATATAAATATACATGTGGCCGAGAGAGAGAGAGAGAGAGAGAGAGAGAGAGAGAGAGATTTATTGTCTTGTCTCAATAAACAGGGGGAGGAGAGGGAGAAAGGAGGGAACTTTGAAATGCCCGTTAATTAGTACTTTTTTCTTTTTGAAGAAGTCCGGGAAAGATACCAAAAAAAGTTCTAAATCTATTGCATTAGTGCTAATACAATCATAAACCTTTTAATTGGATCAATTTAGTTCTAATCTTTTATACTTGTACCAATTCAGTCAATTCAATCAATTTTGGCTAAAAATTAATGACATGGACGTCGGCCACTGACCGTCCTACATGGCACAACTGATACCGATAAGGAAAAAATGTATAATATTATTTTCAGAATTATCATTATTATCTTCTTATTTTTTCATTGTGGCCAGTGAGGGTTGAGCCCTTGCTCGATCTAGTGAGGTCGGCCCTTACCCAGGCCGCAAGGATTGAGCCCTTGCTAGGTGTGTGGATTGCCCTCGTTAGATCTAGTGAGGGTCATATGGGGTGGCAATGGCCTCAGCAAAGGTCACAACCCCTGATGGCCACGTTAAATAAAAAGAAAGTTGACGATCAATAAAAAAAAAAATCAGAAAAACTACTGAAAAAATTATAAATTTCTCTATGTCAACATTGATTGTGTTATGTGGATAGGCGAGATCCATATAAGCACTTTCCTATCAAAATTGGGTTGATGGGCTGAATTTATACCAGTACAAAAGGTTTAGGATCAAATTGGTCCAATTAAAAGATTTAGAATTAAATTGCTATAAATGTAATAGATTTATGACTTATTTTTATACTTTTACTCTTCATATCCTTTTCGACATTATCTTTTGGCAGGAAAAGGCCAAAGCTTCTCGAAGTTTAATTTATGAAAGAAAGGAATCATCAGAATATTAATTGCTCACAAATATGATTTATATACCCACTTCTCGAATTTCACTATAAGGAAGGTCATCAATATGTGAATCTCATATTCTCCTTCTTACCTTTTCCAGTCATTAACATATTTTTTCCTCATAACAAACCCAAGAGAATGCGGTTTGCCACTTTTCAGCTTTCCTACTAGCGTTGCATATCGATTTCTCAAAAAGCCAAGACAAAAACGAAAGGCATGGTCCCAAAAAATTCAATTCGCTTAAAAGAAATATGAAAAAAAAAAAGTAAAAGGAAAGTGGAAAAAAAAAAAGAATATGAGTTTTTTTAGAATGGATTAGGTTTAGATATAAGTCTACTATAAGTCTTGAGTCGAATAAAACGTATCAGGTAACGACAACATCGCACTTTCTAGATTTTGTCAAAGAAAATTTCACTTGAAGTCCGCACTCTCGTAGACCAAAATGGGCCAATCACCTGAACTGTCTCTTTTTTTTTTTTTTTGGTGAGGTTTTGAGCCAGACACACTTTTTATGCTCCTCTCCGACACACTATTCACGCTCCTCTCTTCACTGTACTCTTCGTCTTCAATTAATGTCGCCCCGGCATACGCGTGAGTCTTCATCGTCTCCAGGACTCCAGACACAACACCCACATCGATCGAGAAATCGAGAGACCTACTTTCTCCATTGTCGGTGGTTTCAGGTGAATTATTTTCTTAGCTTGCATGTGTCTGGATCTTGTAGATATGAGTGTCTCAAGGGGAACTTTTTTCTTTTTTTTTTACCGATCTTTTTTCATCTGCTAAAGTTTTTGTTGAAATCTGTTCTAGAAACGATTTGGCTGCGTTTCTCCAAAAGAAAAAAAAAGATGGGTTTTTTTTAATGAATTTTGATGCATGAAATATACTCGGCTACAACCACAAGGGAAAAGGTGGGATCTTTTTTAATATTTGAAGTTTTGGAATATTTTTAATGAATTTTAATACATGAAATATATCAAGCTGGCCTAGAAATAAAAAGATATGATCTTTTTTAATATCTAATTCTTGGAGGGTTTCTGATAAATTTGATACAGGAAATATGTTGAGCTAACCCAAAAGGAAAAATGAGTGATCTTTTTCAATATATGAGTCTCTGTGGATTTCAATATTTTGATCTTATCTGTTTCCAGCTTTGGTTTATCATTTATGGGCTTTCTGTTGAATTTTCATCTGTAAAGTAAAGAGTTTAAAGGAAATGTAAGCTCAACCCGAGAAAATCTCATCTTATTTTTCTGTACAGATGAATAAACCGGGCAGTGGCGATGTGACCAATGATAAGGCGCTGAAGAGGGAGATTTAGGTACTCCCGCTCTTTCTTATGGCTGATCCCAAATATGATCATGCATGGGCCGATCCTCTGCTCGATCCAGTGGAGCAGTATGGCTTTCTTTTTTCTTTTGACACAAAATTTTTAGGCCTTGTTTGTTTCGCAAAAAATGATTCGTTTTTGAAAAAAGCTTTTCGGGAAGTCAATTTACAGAAAAAAAATTATGTTTCCGATCTTTGATTGAAACTTGAAAATAAATTGAAAAATATTTTTAACCGTTTGGTAAGGAAAATCTAATTGATTTTCTGCGTCGCCTTTTGATTAGAAATTGCTGACATGCATCCGATCATCTAACGTGGCACAGCTGATACTAATATAGATAATTTTTTTTTCTGTTCTAAATAAAGATTGAATTTGTTAATTGTTTTTTTTCTTATGAATTTTTCATGAATCTCATTTTTTCTCTTATTTTTTTCTTCTTTAATTTATTCATCAACTGATCGCCAGCCAAGGCCTCCCCTAACCTTGCTAGATCTAGTGAAGCGAGCCTCGACATCCCCCAAGGCCGACGAGCTCGAGCCTCACCTGTGGGCAGTTACTGGCGACCAGTTGAGGAAATTAAAAAAAGAGAGAAAAATAAGAAAAATAAAATTTTAAAAATAAAAACAAAATAAAAAATAATTAAAACAAAAGAATGTGAAGGAGTGAAGGGAAGAAATATGAGGGAAATATTTTCATCATCTCAAAAAGAGGAAACATTTTTCCCACTATTGAAGAAGTTTTTTTCATGAAAAACATTTTCCTTGACAAACTTTTTCGTAAAACAAATGCCTAAAAAATAAAAAAATATTTTCCTTGAAGTTGTTTTCTGTGAAAACAAGCGGAGCCCGTTGTAGAATCTTCTCCTCAGTTTTGAAATTGTATATCTCACGAGCACCGTGTCGTTACTTTTGTTTTTTAATCTGCAATTATTCTGAACTTGTCGTTGGTTTTGGTTGCGAAAGTGCTATGATTTGTATCCTTTCCTCCCCTCCCCCCTTCTTACAATTATGTGCTTTCAAACCCATTCCAATGAAGGGATGAACCTATGGTCACAACTTGTTCCTGACGTCAGGGCGATTACTTGTCTCATCTCTGCATACAAAGTGCATAAAATAATCCCTGGCAATTATTTTTTCACAATTGTAAGAAAGACAATAAGCAGATTAATGAAAGAGTAATTTAGACATGGGTGTGCAGATGGGTTTCATCATGATATTTTACCCAAACCCCAAAACTCTATTTTCAGTCGATGTTCTAGTCATGTTAAAATCCAAAGTTCTCTAATCACCTACTAAATCTCTCTGTAGTTCATCACAGATGATCAACTCTTTGCAAACCAATGCTCATGCTAAGGAATCTACCGAGTCTTTTGGAACTCAGCATTCACCATAGGCAAGTGATGTATCTGATTGTGCGGCTCAGATGTAGGAGGGGGAGTTGCAAGGGCTACTGCTCTATTAATGAAAGTCTCGATGACTACCGAGACCACAAGGCAATCAATATTTGGAAGAGCTCTAGATGCAATGGAGGAGTTAATGGTGCTGGCCCTGATCGGAGAACCGTTATGGCAAATCCAAGATGGTGGAGATGCCGAGCTATTACAACATTTTGAGTACAAACATGCGCTTCACAAGCTAAATCCTACTCTACAGAATTTGTTCCCGAGGAAGTGGCCGATAACAAATGGGGGAGGCTGCCAAATAGGCCAAATCCATCCAAAACCATTGAATTTCTGAACTCATCCCCCGAGCATGTGCCGAGAGTTCCTACAATAGGAAGGCTTAAGACTGAAACTTCCCCAGAAACTGCTGTCATCAATATGAATTGGTTTCGTATTGTTGCACTTGCAATGCTTATGGATGTGGTGGGACTGGTTTCCTTATTAACTAGTCAACAACGTAGAATATTTTGTTTTCGAAATACTGATGTTCTTTTTTCTTTGGATCATGCTCAAAATCAATGGTCGGATAAGTTCTCCAGCATGATGTCGAGGCCCACTGTTTTAGGAGTCTTATATCCCGGGGCACCAGGGATTTACAATGTGACATTACAAGTGCTATGTGTGAGATTCCTTGTATTTTAATTGTAGCATGACTATACGTGGCTATAAAATTGTTTGTTCATCACTCCATGTTGTCGATCAAGACAGGACGCCAGCTTTATGGAGAGGATTTAGACTTTTTTAACGGGTAAATTTAAGCTGAAATTTGAGATGGATTCCTTCAAAGAGATGGCAGTCAACCAAGTTAATCAAAGACAAAAGACAACCAGCAACTCATATGGCTTAAGAACAAGGATACTAAGGAGTGAATGCACTCAAAAGCACTCGAGAAATCATTTGACATCGTGAGTGAAAAGCTGCGGAAAATCACGGAGGAGAACAGTATTGTCAGGCACAGAACAAAAGATGCAACATGAACAGAACTAGGAGGAAATGGATTACCAGGAGCAGTTCTTTAAATAGCAAATGAAGGTTATTCATGATGAATTAAATACAAAGAGGGCTTGAGAGGGAGCAACATGAGAAGAGGGAGCGAGTCAAGCAATCAAATGCTAATCCTTGAAGTGCTAAAGATAAGAAGAGGAGGATGGAGGAAATTGCCAAGTTCATACAGCTTCAGGAAAAGGAAATGGATGAACTTGTGGGTAAAAAGGAGATGCTGGAGAAAGAGTAAGAGCTATGTAACAAACCTGTGTAAAAGCAAGTCTTGTGTTCATTTCATTAAGGTGAATAAGAAGAAATGAAAAAGTCTATTTGCGCCTCTCTCTCTCTCTCTCTCTTGGTATTCAAATCTCCTTTTACTTGAGTTGCGAGAGTTGTCAGTATTTTTACCTTCAAATTATCCTATCAAATCATAGGAGTTGACGAAATATAATTACCCAATTTGATTTCTCTATAACTGTTCACGGATTATATCGACCTAAATAAGAGTAAAGATGCATTTGTATTGCATCAATAAGTCTTGTGATCATTTCATTAAAATCTAAACCTCGATCAATGATTACGCGTCCTTGTCTCGTATTTGATTTCTAGCTATAGTTTCAAAGCTAGTTAGACAATGCACCCATGAGTAAAAACTGGAAGTTATATGGATTTAAATAGTAATCTCCAACACTAGCTAATTCTTTTTTCTTTTTTAATCTGTCTCCTAAATGTCTGCAGAATTTCATATCCCTACCGCACTTGTTCCTGGGAGATCCGTTCACTTTGCCAGGTACTGCAAACAGCTTGACTGGGACATGTGGGGATTAGTCGATTATTCACTATAGTGCATGTTGCATTGTTCATTCATCAAGTACCAAGGAGGCCATCAGGTTGTCTGATACAATACTTACCAAATGGTTCCTCTAAGGTTTGAGTCTCAAGTTCAATCAATACTCTGTTGGGATTTTGGTCTCAAATCCCATAAAAGTGAATGAGAAGTGTGGATGGAGGATCCTACATTGGATAGAAGGTGGATGGTAGATGGATTTAAATAGAGGAACCCCTCTAATGGATTTGGGCCCTAAGGGCACCTCACTTTTGTGGAGGAGAGAGGACCTAACAAAGTTGGGCTGGTCTGTGCGCCCGCCGGCTCAGCTCAGATCGGGCTTGGGTCAGGGTCCAATTATTATTATTTTTGGAACTTTTTTTTGCCGAACAAGCACGATGAATTAATGCTGTTCAAACAGACATGTTTTTTCGTCTTTGAAATTTTCCAAACGAATGCGTCTGTTCGTGATCTCATTGGTCAGTTCAGCTCTACCATCTATAAATGAACGCAACCTTTTAGTTCGTCAAAGTTCGTCGCGAACGAACGTAACCTTTCTGTTCATCAAAATTCGTCGCGACCGAACGCAATCTTTCGATTCCTCATGACTCTTCATTAAACTAATATAACTCTCATTTTTTTAATGGACTTTTTAACACACACACGTTCATCAGACTCTCATATACTCAATTGTGCAATTATTCTCCAAAGTTGAGTTCGAAGGTTTCCTTTGAAAAAGTACCACTTCATAAGAAAGGCGATCCGCTCTATCTTGAGAGGCAATTGTCTGCAGAACCTTCGATACCGGTGGAAGGGACAAATTTATCTTAAGGACACAACGTCAATTTGTTGGGCTCGGATCATTTGGTTTACTCAATCTATACTTCAATTTAGGTTTGTTTTCTGTTCATGCTTTTGCACACACGAACTAGAGGAGACAACAATCTTTAGACAAATTTCTTCGTTCGTTGTGTGTTCATATAGTAGTTTTTCTTTTCCTATTATTTCTACTTTCGTCATAGAAATGGCTTCAACATCAATGACGCCAATTGCATCTGTTCCGACTCATGGAGAGAAGCCAAAAAAGTTTAATGGAATTGATTTCAAGAGATGGCAACAGAAGATGTTGTTTTATCTCACAACTCTGAATCTGGCAAGGTTACTTATAGAGGACGCTCCTAAGTTGAATAAAGGAGAGGTAGACAAGGAAAAGTTTGCTGCAGTAGATGAGTGAAAGCATTCCGACTTCCTGTGTCGCAACTACATCCTCAATGGTCTGGACAATATCCTCTATAATATTTATAGTCCAGCTGAAAATGGCTAAGGAATTATGGGAAAGTCTGGACAAGAAATACAAAACGGAAGATGCTAGGTTGAAGAAATTCATTGTTGATAAATTTCTGGACTTCAAGATGGTTGATTTTAAATCGGTCTTAAGTCAAGTTCAAGAACTTCAAATGATCATGCATGACATTCATGCTGAAGGTATGATGATTAGTGAGTCATTTCAAGTAGCTACTTTCATTGAAAAGTTACCACCGTCTTGGTAGGACTTCAAGAATTATCTCAAACACAATAGAAATGAGTTATTACTTGAAGACCTAATTATTCAATGAGGATAGAGGAAGATAATAAACTTTCTGAAAAAAAAGTTGGTAGAAAACTGGAGGTCTCAAGGGCCAACGTTGTTGAAGAAGGATCGAAACCCAACCAAAAAAGGCAAAAGTTTGGAGAGGGATCCACCCAAGGCCAAAAAAAAAAAATCCATTAGCAAATGGTACAACTGTAGAAAGTATGGACATCGTGCCAAAGACTGTAGAGCTAAAAAAAGAAAGAAGACTGAGGCAAATGTGGTGGAACAGATATCCAATGCTATTGATGATATTAGTCTTACTGTCATGATATCCGAGTGCAACTTGATGGGAAATCCCAAAAATGGTGGATTGATACTAGAGCAACTCCGCATATATGCGCCAATAAATCGATGTTCAAATCTTACACGCCTATGGGAGGTGATGAAAAACTCTGCATGAGTAATTCATTGAC
>JAGVVM010003637.1:0-19694 GCA_019149425.1 Psidium friedrichsthalianum
TCTCTTGTCCACCTACAACTCCATCTCCCCCTTTTCTTCCTGCTTTCCTTCTCACCATTCCTCCATACATAAGAAGGTTGGGTACATGAAAAGACAAGAACACTTTTACAAAAGGCGAATTCATAAACATATATATATACATAAGCGTTAAATACCGACCCCAAAAGGAACACCTCGCTGATGGTCCAAGCTCTCTACGCTCTCTCCGAAAGACTAGACACAGTACAGGAGCATCTCTCAATCCATGCTCGAACTCCTCCTCGGGATCCTCCTCGGGTCCTCCTCTGGACCTCCCTCTGGATCCTCCTCGGTGGGTTTTTCCCCCCCCCCCCCCTCATCTGTGTCCATCATGCGTCACCCCTCCTCGTGACCATTCTATCTCGTGGCATGTCCCAGGTGACCGGCATCCTCCTGCAGTGGGTCGGGATCGACCACCTCGCCTCCATACTCTGCTGGCTGCAGCAGATCGGGTTTCCTCCATAGGGATCGGGGAGTCTCTCTGAAGGTCCCTCGAAGCCATACAGGCCCTCTCTAAACCAGGCCCTCCGTACCTTGGGGAACAAGATAGGGTCCACCCTGATCTCTAAAACGGTGGTCACATGCCTATGCCACAGAGTGGCGTGATATCAAAATGGAGGGTAATCTCGGTGTCCATCTGCACTGGCATTCCAAAAAGCATCGGCGGTGTGCAGCCATCAACGGGTGACCTGGATCTGTAAAGAAGGGCAACCACCGCCCATGAGTCGAAACTCAATAAGCTCACCACTAATCCAACGCAGGATAGCGTATACTAGTGGGGTCGGTCCTATCGACGGACTAGGTTCACGGTCCAGGTTCAGACACTCTCAGTCTCCTCAGTACCAACCCCAACATGATTAACAGACTTGCAAATTATCATAACAGAGTTCATATCATACAGACGGGCACAAGAGATTTCAATCAGATGCCATATGCAATTTCGCAGCCTCAACCGGCCATATCGGATCCCAATGGATCTGTTCAGGCCTCAATCGGCCATAACGGGTCCCAATAGACCATGCCATCTGTCCACTGACTTCCAAATCCCATCAGGGCTCCCCAACGGTGCCCTACTACTGGCAATTACCACACTGCGTCTCAAACGCCTTACGTTGGTCTCCCCCTTTTCCTCTCCACTTCCCTCTGGGCAATTCTCCTCGCGTCACAACTCTGGTGACCCATGCCATGCTCTCAATGAATGCCGGGCCCACATGATTGCAATCAGTCAATCAAACACAGAGCATGCATGTTATGGCATATATGTCGCCAGTACAGAACGCATCAAGCAACCATCACGACTCTCATGTGCACAACATGCCACAGCCATAAGGAAATCAAAGGGCCCGACGCCAATCCCTTAACCAGAAAGCCTCAATAGGGTATGTCCCCTATCATTCTCTGGGTCAAACCCATACCATAGGAATCTCACCTCAGCGGCCTTAACAACTCGGCCTAAACCCAATCACCCAGCTAGTCCCCTGGGAGTTATTAACCCACGACTAATGATTCAATGATTAAACAGTCCCTCAGGTGTGTGTTGAACAGGCTTAACTTGGTTTAAGGCCCAATTAAAGGATTCGAGTTCGAATGGCCTATGCCTGACCTGAGAGCCAAGGCCCATAGGGTGAATAAGTCATTAGGGTAAGTCTGGCCCATCATAAGGTTTAAAGCCCATTAGTCAAGTTGGGCCCATTAGGTTCAAAGTTAAGATGAGTGGGTTAGGCCCATTAGGTTAGAGTCTTGGGCTTATGAAATCTATGTTGGGGCCCAAATAGAATTTAAGGTCCAATAGGGATTAAGGCCCAATTAAACCAATCTTTAGGCCCATTAGGAATCCTTAAGTCCATTATGTAAATTTAAGCCCATTGGTGTTAATTTCGTGAAGGGCCCAACCCATTTTTA
Organism: Psidium friedrichsthalianum; assembly: GCA_019149425.1. NCBI lineage: Eukaryota > Viridiplantae > Streptophyta > Magnoliopsida > Myrtales > Myrtaceae > Psidium > Psidium friedrichsthalianum. Next base: position 1,921 of record JAGVVM010003637.1, read on the forward strand.
AGTGTTTCAACCACTTAAGCCCATTTAGCCCATTTTAGGCCCATTTAGTCATTCTAGGCCCATGTACATTACTGGCCCTCATCTTTTAACGTTCCCACACCATCATTTGGGCTCCATTTCAATTGTAAATTTTCGTCCATTAATAGCCCATTAACCAATTAGGTTCGATTAGGTTCATTTAGGCCCATTGTAGAATTTTAAGTTCCAAGGGCCCATTACAACTCTTAGGCCCACATTTCTCACGCTTAGACCATCTTTGCAGCCCACATATCTAACATTTCCAAGCCCAATTCATGTCCTCTAGCCCTACACGCACGGCCCAATATGTACAACAAAAGGATGGGCCAAAGCCGCATTAATCTTAATCACAACAAATTATACACTAATCACCCTAATTAGCCACTAACCACATACATCCACACATAGACATTCTAGCCTAAACTAGGATTAGAGGATTGCTTCCTAGAGTGGCTGAGGACGGCGGCTGGTCGGCGAGAAGGGACGCGACGGCGGAGTATGGATGGGGAGGGGGGGGCGGCCCTCAGCGCGGGCTTTGCTTAACCATTATCTTTGGGGCAGACGTAACACACCCACCACCTGGAGATGATACTAATCCTTCCATAGCAGCTGTATGCTTTTCGGTATTCTGTTATCATTTATTATTTTGAAGAGAGATACGATTGATGGTATTGGTATGACCAGGTGGTAGCTTCCATGGATTGGCCTGAGGTGACGAAATATAGAGGTCTTGTTTCTGCTCAAATTCATCGACAGGAAATAATTACAGATTTGCACATCCCCAAACAGACCCGGATGGGAAAGCTGGAGGAATGATTAGGTAAGGTTCTGTTTGTTTTATTTGGCGCCTATCATTAATATATAAATTTATGTTTTCCCCTAATTTACTTTCACCTTCTCCTGCAGGGATTGCTTATTGCCTTCAGAAGATCTACTGGGCATAAACCTTATAGGATAATATTTTATAGGTATTCTTTATTGTTGTGCTAAAAATATAGCTTTGTTTGTCATTCCTATTGAAGTTTGATTATCACTACAGGGATGGGGTCAGTGAAGGTCAATTTTCTCAGTTCTTCTCTATGAAATGATTGCGATTCGCGAGGTACCTTAGTGGGGAATAAGTCCATAGATTATTTGCTCATCATTTTACCTTAAATAGATCTTGGAGTCATTTTTTTGAGTTATAATTTGAGTTGGTGTTGCCATAGGCTTGTGAAGCACTTGAAAAGGATTATATGCCGCGGGTTACCTTCATTGTGGTGCAAAAGAGGCACCACACACGCCTCTTTCCTCAGGACTATAACAGACGCGATTCAATGGATAAGAGCGGCAATATACTACCCGGTAATACCACTTCAATTTTCTTGTTAATTTACTGAAGTGAGTCAGCTGTTCAAGTACTTAAATTTTTAGTACGTTTGATTAGGTACTGTCGTCGATACTCATATCTGCCACCCCACTGAATTCGATTTTTACCTCAATAGCCATGCTGGGATTCAGGTAACACATCTGTGAAAACGCACCAATAGATGTTTACCACTGAACTCTGTTATGTACAGTGGCTAACACGTGTTCATATGATGTAGGGTACTAGTAGGCCATCGCACTACCATGTGTTGCTCGATGAGAACAACTTCACTGCTGATGGTCTCCAAATTCTCACTAATAATTTGTGCTACACGTAAGTATGCTACCGCCTTTGTAATTGATTTCACTCACTGCCTAGAGGAAAGCTTCTTTTGGGTCATATCTTATTGTCATATTTGAACTCCACAGGTACGCTCGATGCACACGCTCGGTCTCAATAGGTTAGGGCCAACTTATGTTGCTTTTCACCATGCACCTTCTTTTTTCTTTAAATCTCCCTGTTGAATTTTTGACTCTTCACTGATATTTTGTGAATCTTGCAGTGCCTCCTGCTTATTATGCCCATTTAGCGGCCTTTCGAGCAAGGTATTATGTAGAGGGGATGGGTCTGATACCGGGTCATCATCGGGAGGAAGGGGCACCAAGGAGGGGACTGCTGTCGAGATCCGGGCACTTCCTTCGATCAAAGACAATGTCAAAGATGTGATGTTTTATTGCTGATGCGCTGGGCACTAAGGGAGGGACTCTATTTTTTTTTTTTGGAAATATACTTGGCACTTGCTCACTTCAGGCGACACACATTTTGGGTTTTGATTCATGTGAAAACAGACATTAGACACTCAGTTATGAACTGGTGAGGGACATCTTGGCAACTGTCTGTTTTTGTGTTGCAAGCCTTTTAATGTTTCGTTTATTTTATCTGGTGCGGATGTTGATATTGAAAGTGCCTCAGATGCTTCCCATGAGGGATTTACTTGGATTGTGCAGAAGAAAGCTGCATGTCAAGAAAGTTTACATATGCAGTTGGTGATGTTCCTAAATGAAAATCGAAATATGCGTCGTTCTTTTTTATCCATGGTATGCGGAACTGATGACAAATTTCGTTCTTTGGATATGCTTTCTGGCATTCTCGCTTTATGATTGAAAGATGTGCCGTCAATTTGAATTTGAAATTATTTGTCATTGGCGTTATGCGTTTGAGGGTGGTGAGGAAAGATGTCAAAACTAATAAAGTTTTTCCCTCCAGATAGGGAATACGATCTGTCATTTCATTGGTCAACATTGTAACCGACGTTCCTTGTGTGAGAAGGCAATACTCGCATCCGGTACAATTACCGCCTCCCGAAAGCCACATTGTATATAATCAACATTGATTTAACAAGCCCAGTTGAAAGGAGAAAAATTACAATAATTCCCAGCGAAAATGAAAAATATATATACAAGGAGAAGGAATCCCCTGCCCAATAAGAGGAGGAAAAAGGAGGGCTGTTTCTGCACTTGAAAGGAAACAGCGAAGGATATTTCCCAAGCGTTAACGCTAACAAAGCCCGAAAATACTTACGAGCAAGGATATGGTGATGAAACATACTCTCAATCCCCATTGAGTGGATTCGTGAGGTGCAACCCTGTCGGAACCGCTGCCACGTCTCATTTGCCCTGCATGGAAGTACTCTCCTTGGCCCTTGCCAGTGACCGTGGCTGTGGAGACATTGACCGGGAGGGAACCTGGGAAGATGTATTTATGCAAACACGGAAAATTTACTGTTTGCTGAAAGGATGGAATCACTTGTTAAAGCTTGTGAAAACCCTGCCAGCGAGTATAAAAATAGACAACCTCATCCTAAAAAGATTCTTGCTCAGTCTCAATATGGGATGAAGAGAAAGCAACTTACAGTCGTAGTTAGCCCATCCAAGCCGCTGACCAGCCAGATCATATACGACGATTTTGTTTTTCAGAACAAGATCTGTAGAAAAAGGGCAGTAATCTTGATTGCTTTAGAAGTAGGGAGTCCAAGCGTGCACGTCCATATCAACCATATCCATTATGTCACAAGCACGATGTGAAGAATGCAACAGAGTGTCTTTTCTTGAGGTCCGTGAGAACAAAGAATAAGGACTAGCTTTGGCCCTAAAATATATGTCCCAGTTCTCACGTTTCACTAAGCATAAACAAAAATCAAACTGAAAGAGTCATGCTTCACAAATCTCTTTTTTCAGGGCTATATTGATAGAAAGTTGTGAAAACTGAAAACACCAAGCTTATGGAGGCACACGTGGGGGAACAACAATCATCCTTTAGGGAACTGTCAACTTCATATGAATGAGTTCATCCATCTGATTGGGTCACCTTTGATTCAAGTGAGGCAGAATCACATAAAAGATATTTGCATATTTATTTATTTATTTGGTCAGCTTTGCATATTTATTAGGAAACATTAAAACGTTATAGACTGGGCCACACACAAATGGAAATTGTTTTGAAACAAGAGCAATAAAAGTTGAATTCAACTTACACAAAGAGGGTTCAAGCCAGAAAGAGGGGGGATAGGGATAATACGTATACTAGAGGGCCTCACCTCCTAATATTGCTCTAGCTTGGCCCTGAGCCTTTGAAAAGCCCATACACCAGACTGTAGAACCATCCTGTGAGGACAATATTCACAACATCTGTCAACATAGTGAATACTAAGACAGCTACTTAATGGCCCATGTCACCAAGCAAAATTACGTAGCTCCTATGACTAGATCAGATGCAGCTTCGCAGGAAGAGAATAGAGAAGCAAATGCGGAGACTTTCAAGTTTTAATTTGCAGCATTCAACAGTTTCTTCCAGAGAAATCTACATGATCTCAACTAGACAAAAGAATCTTATAGTGTAGCAGCAGCAAGCAAGAACATGAAACCTGTTGACGCAACGACAATACAGAATCACAGTCCTCAACATAAAGCCACATAAATGGAATCATTGCAAATCAAAATCCAATTATTAGCCAAATCCCAGCAAATTTAAGTTGCAGCTTTTCAGCAACTGAAATACATCATGAATGTTTTGAAGACTCAAAATAGACAGAACCATGACTTCAGATCATTTTTAACCACTTACAAAAGAATTCTGCTGCACAAGATACTCCTGAGGGCTCAAGATCATCGAGGCCCCACCGTCAAAATTAAAACTGACTTGAGGGAATATGTCAACAACGCTGCAGATGCAAAAGCCTTCTGTCAGTAGTAGCTTTTTTAACCAATGGGACTTCATAAAAATGAACGGAAGATCAATTAACAAAGACTGACTTGGAGGCAGTAAAAAAACAGTGATTTCCCTCATTAATGAGCATGTGCGCAGTTTGAGAAACACCGATTGCAATCTGCATGAAACAAACAGGTACAGTAATGGTGTTTGGCCAGCAACACTCTCTAAAAAAAAAAAAAAAGAGTTTCCTTTGCTTAGTCCGACTTCTTCGGAACTTTTTTTAACTCTTGGGTGGACAATTAACTTTCTAACCTAGTTATCCCAGTAAGGTTTTAAGCATGTGCAGGCAACATTGTTTTATTCCAAAACTTACAGCATTGATGAGTGTGTCATAAGCTTCCTCAACAAGGTATGCCAAAGTTGTTCCTGTGTCAACTATGGTTCCTCGGTCACTGGATGTTGCAAATACTGATGGATCAATGGAGAGAGGTTGACCATTCAAGGAAATGCTTTGCAGATTCAAGTTATAATAAGACCTGCAAATTGGAGAAGCAGCCCAGTAAAATGAACATAGATGCAACATGATTTGAAATATTTTGTACTATTAGAAGAAGTTGGAATGTGGGATAAGACTGACAAGTGGTTGTGTAAGAAGGTGGAAGCACTCAAAATTCATCGAGTAGAAATCTCCAGATTAAGGAACAGGATTAAGACCAACAATACTTTGACATGGTACAAAAGGGATCCAAAAGGAGCTTTGCCATTGTAAATGCATGCATCAATGCCATACTGAGTTCATCCTTGGAATGAGAATTGAAGCAAAACTTAGTTGGGATGGCAAATTTACTACATATTACATCACAACAACACAGAAACATAGGCTCCAACATCTCAGAGGCTGTAAACCATCCCGTTGGCACACTAACCAATGCAGATTATAAGCATTCAGAGCTACAGAATCAAGCCTTCCTAAAAGAAGAGAGAGCATAAAATGTATATCAGCTTTATTTCAAACTCTCAGAACAATGCGCAAAATTGTTTCCTTTTCACCATGAACTTACTGTGAAGGCACAAGTGGAGTGTAGGCAATATTTGGATCCATTATTTCACCAAGAACCAGTGTACCCCCACCATCACCATCTCCTCTCAAGCAGTGTGAGAAAGCTCGGGGAGCTACTCCAAGTGAAGCCAGTTGAGAAACAACAGATGTTTCCTGTTGCCCAAGTCCAAAAATCCCATCAATTGTCTTATCCGCCTCTTGCAAATCCCCTGTTTGTGAAGTGCTACACCTGCTCAATCCACCATAAAATTAACTAGAACCCCTTCAGTTTCATTAAGAAGGATCAGCAAACTTACTTTGACATGTTTATGATTTGCTTACCCAAACATAACAGCAGCTGACGAATTCACAAGGGCATTCCCTTCTATCTCGTTGAATGTAAGCAGGTCTGTCACGTAATATCCAGAAGCTTGACTACCATCTTCATATGCAAGTGAGTAACTACACAAATTGCTCTGAGTGGGACATACAGAATCCGATGCTTGAACTCCTGGACTGCATCTTTCATCTAAGCAAGACATTACTGAAGCTGAGGACGAGCTCCCCGGATCGAAAACATGGAGTGGCATCTATTGGGAGTCGCAGCATATCCAGTGACATTTACTCAGTTTTAAAGCTTTAAGCATTAGAAAGTGTAGGTTAATACACAGGCAATGCTAAAATATATACATTGAGTGCATTTGTTCGGGGGCAGCCATTACAGGAGCTGCAACTGACCCACAGAAGGTCGCTTCCAGTATCTATCTGTACATAGAATTCCCTCGGAGGAGTACCTAATTGAACTCTTGCATAATACAGCCTACAGAGAAGAAGCCATAATCTAAACACAATCAGCACCATACACGATGTGAAATCAAATGGAACGAAGAACCTAAAACCTCTCTAATCCGCTCCAGTGGACAAATTCAGAACCACACGAAGCATAAGCTGCATTCGAAGTTACTAAACGGACATGAGAAGGACACATAGGTTCTGAAGCAAAATTCCAATGATGGCACGCGAGAGAATCGAATTCAGTACCCGAGGAGCAAAGGATCGGAGGTGCCTCCAATCGGGAAATCGACGACGCCATCGAAAGCCTGCAACATACTCCGATGCCTCGCCCTGTCGCGATCCCTGAGCCGGCTCAGTTCGACGCTACGGATGGGCGGAAAGGCCCTCTCCAGCGTCAGCGACGCCGGAAAGCCGCCGGGAAACGGCGCCGCCGTCGACGGTAACAGCGCGAGGGCGGCGGCGAACAGGGCCCACGTGCCGACGGAGGTCGCGGCCATGTCCTCCGGTTCGTGTCTCGTCGTTCTGCCTGCGGTCTCGACTTGGGGAGAAGAATGGTGACTTGGTGAGAGAGAGGCGGAGGGAAATGATGTTAGAATTGAAATGAACGGCTTCGAAGTTCCGAAGGGGACTAGCGAAAACCGAGCACCGAGTCATTCTCACTAAAAGGAAATTAATGGCCGTTTCGCGACGATTTTGATATAAAAAAGGGGGGGGGAGGGGGCGGCGAGATTTTAATTAGAATAATATTTTTGATTCTATTCTTTAAATAATTTTTTAGAGAATCAAAATATATTTAATAATTACATAAAATTTTTATTTCCAAAAAAAATCAAGTGACGATTTTTTTGTAATTTTTCATCTTTTCTTTAAATCTTTTTAAAAAATTGAAATTTTTATTTTTATTTTTATAACCTTTTTAATTTTATAAATTTACCCCCATTTTAAGTTTTTTTTTCATTTTAAAAATATTTTTTAATTTCCCCCTTTTAATTTTTTTTAACTTTTTTTAAAAATTTAAAGCTTATTTTTAAATTTAATTTTAAAAGAAACGTGCTTAAAAAATTAGTTGTTATTAAATTTTCAATTTTAACTTTAAATTTTTTAAAGTTCAAAAGTTCACGTGGAAGCCTACGTGGACTTAATTTTTTTAAAAGAACTGAGACTTTGTTCTTTTTTGTGATTCTCAAAAGTGATTTTTTTTTCAGAATTAATTTTTTTATTCTTATTTTTACTCTAAAATTATTTTCGAGAACGTAATCAGAATTAGATTAATTTATGTTACCAAACATGTTTATGATTCTTTTTTGTTATAGGGAACATAATCAGAATCACTGTCAAACAAACCCAATGTCTTCATGAAAGGCCTAAAGTTTTTTTTGGTAAAGAAAAAAAAACTTTAGGCCTTTCTATCCCCAAAGTATAATTAAATCCTCAAACTTGCAAAAAATGCAATCGAGTCCTAAAATTTATCAAATTTGTGTAATTAAGTCTTTCGCTCCATGTAACTTGGCTATTAGAAAATGCTGAAGTGAATTTTTTAATATTTTCTCTCATTTACGCGGCGATGATGTGACTAAAACGATATTGTTTTGAGCCAAATCTGATTTTTGATAAAATTTTATTTAAATTAATTTAAAAAGAAGCTAAAATTATATATATAAGAGGTTTGGAGAACCAACAATGAGGGCCGTCCCCGCACTACCCCACCACCATTGAGAAGGGCCAATGATGTTGAGGAAGTGGTTGACAAGGATTGCCAAGTTGTCATTGGTTGAATGAAGATAGGAACTTCACATGTCATCCCTTAGCCTAGAAAGTATCTACACTCTCCAATGCCTAAGTGTAGTATCGCGTTGTGTCGACACTTTGACATACAACAAACACTTGCTCAATGCTTCAAACGCACTAACAACACACAAATCTCGCATCCTGACAACATTTTCAATAAAGAATGGGTGAAAATGTAAATTTATTAAATATATATAATTAAATTATATATTCAGTAACCTCAAAATTAATATCCAGCTATAAAAAAATAATCATAAATCTCTAATAAAAAAAAAGAAACTATGCTAATATTTTATATATATTCGATAATTTATCATGTATATATATAATATATTTAATATACAACGTGTCTCAATGTGTTGAGATTCTCTATTTTTTAAAATGACGCCTTGGTAAGTCGTGTTGCGTGGTGATATTAGTGCTACTTAGGCCCTCGCAGCTCCTACTTGCCGAGAACCTCACAATGAACATCAAAGAGAGGGAGGGAGAGGGAGGTACCAGTTGGTTGGTCCAAGACTTGATGAGTGAAATCTTGAGGAGTAAGAATGAAGATGCTAAAAAGGTGCGTCATGTCGCCGGCGAATATGAATATATTCATCCTTGTAGGAATAGGGAGAAAGCCCTACATTGAAGAATTGCTTCCCCTTCTCCTTCTTCAAACGGGCTTGATGGAGAAACCAAAAATTGCTCTGGCGATTCCAGATGCGAAATCAAGCTGTGCACGGACGGTGGGGAGCTTCTAGATCTCCATTCGCAACCTCTGTTCACGCTCGTTGAAGGAGATCTAACTAGTGTGGCAGGGGTCGGTTGGAACTAGGCGAGGGCAAGCGACCCTCGTCTGTGGTCGGCAAGGGTCGCCAGGCCCCTCGTCGTTCTATGTTTAATAGGTTGGCCGCCGTGTAGGTGTTGTTTCATTTATTAAGGGGAACTACCAAAAAAAAAAATCATAAACCTATTACTATTGTGCTAATTCAGTCATAAACTTTTTTTTCGATTAAGCTCTAAACCTTTTGCAGTTATGCCGATTTAATCAATTTGACTGGCTGGCGTTGACGTGGTGCCAACGGAGCTGACATGTCAATTTTTTAATAGCTGATCGGCTCCCAAGGTGGGGGCTCGCAACCCTCATCGGCTGCTGGGCTCACCACAACCCTCGCCTAGGGGGCCAGTGGGCAACAGGGCTTTCAGTCCAAACCCTAAAACAAAGGGCGAAAGTACAAGGAAAAGAGTTATTTAAAAAAAAGAATTAAAATTTTTGAAAATTATTAAAATATTATTTAAAAATTGCCAAGCCAGCGCTAGCCAATCAAATAGACTAAATTAGCATAATTATAAAAGGTTTAAAATTTTCTTGGTAATTTTCCCTGTTTATTAATGTACAATCTTTTCATTTTCATATTTTAAAATGCCACTAGTGTTTTAAATTCGAAGAGGGACTTTTGCTTTGTATTAAATGCCAAACAAACGGATCTCAGTCCTATTGCCATGCTATTCTAAGAACGTCGTACTTGTTAAGCAAAGAGAATCTACAAGAGAAAATTATCAAGAAAGTCCTAAACTTATTGCAATAGTGCCAATTTAATCATAAATGTCTGAAAATTGCTAAAATAGATGCCAGCTGTCCTACGTGGCACCGCAATGCTGACATGGAGTCTTTTAAAATTTTTATTAAAATTTTCTGCCTTTTTTTTTTTAAATGGGAAGGAGGGCCATGAGCTAGTCGCCACTTCATCCATGGAGACCTCGCAGTAGCTGAGTGCAAGGGGAGTGAGCTCTTATCAGCCACTAGGTGAAGGTCGCGAGCCCTCGCCCGATGGCCCATGGCTAGTGGCCCATGGCTAGTGGCCTATTGTCGACCCTTAAACACAAAAAAAGACAAGATAAGATAAGATAAAAATAATAATATGAAAAAAAATTTCATGTCAGCATTGATAGCACGTAAGACGGCTAGTTGACAGTGCCACGTAGGATGGCTCGTTGACAATCGACATCCATGTCATTAATTTTCAGTCAAAATTTACCGAATGAACTCAATTAACAAAATATGAAATAGATTAATGCTCAATTGGCCAAAATGCATTGCCTTCTTTCCTCTATCATAAGTGGGTAGTGCCATATATAACTTTAGTGTGACGCAGACAATACGCACTTTCGCATGTTCAAGAAAGGAGGGGCACAATTATAATCAAACACATTTTTCAAACTACCCACTTTCCCTCCATTTCAAAAGATGACGTCAAATTTAATTAACAGTGACTATAAATCAGGAACATCAGAAATCTTGGAGCTAAGACCGTCTTATCTTCGAACCGAAACGACCTTTCACCCCTGGCAATTGCTTCTTTCTGTTCATGAATGTTCGCCGTGCACGATGCCATCGTGAGGGTATTATGGGTAGACCAAAGTATTGTGTTTATAGTTTGATAACTCCTTTCTGATACAATGACCATATGAAAGAAAGCAAACGGCCATTGCTAATTAGAAATTTTGGTAGTAAACACCCAGTAATTTTTCAATATCACGCAGTAGAAGTTTATGAGCGATTGAACCCTGCTGAAAATAACCACCGTGGTGGTCTGTAAAAATCATCACTAGTTCAGGCAAAGACTTCCATTTCGTGCTAATATCATCAAGTGGACAACAAGAAGGAAGGGAGAAGCACGTCAGATACAAGATTAATGACTGTGATTAGTGCAGGAACGCCTAAGATATCTTCCGTGCTTACAGTTTGAAAACCCGGAAATAAATCACTGCCGATTCAAGTTAAATAACAATATGAGGGCAATCCGTAGACAACATGAACATGTCCGCTCACCACCTGGAATTATTTCTCTCAAGAACACAAACCATCTCTAAAAAAAATCTGTGGCTGCAAGTTATACCGCAAAATTGGTATCTTTTTTGGCCATCGAAGTGTTAATCTAACTGAAGTACATCGCGAACAGGTTCAGGGAAAAATGTTCAGCACAAAGAAAGATGCAATCAAGCAAAAGAACTTTTGGGTGCCTTACTTCTCTTCCAAGAGAAGGGATGTGCAAGAGAGAAGGGAGGGCAACTCCTCCGGAGTTGCTTTTCCAAAGCCTTGCCATCTAATCCTTCCAAATTTGTCAAGCAACAATACGTACCTGAAGAGAACACGATGGCAATGCTCTGGTAAAACCAAGAAAAGAAAGGAAGGTAGCCAGCAAATGAGTAAGGAATTTGCAGATCTATACCCAGTGAGGAGGTTCAATATTTTGAGTTCTTTCCTGAAGTAGTAATGGTCCCCAAACGAATAGACAATCTGCCTCCTGAGTGGACATTGTTTATCCTCGCTTTTGGGTTTTCTCATAAACCACAGAAGCAGTCGCTTAATTGGTTTCCGACAGAATAACCATGTATCAATGAACGACACCTGAACAGGATCATCACTCAATAAAACATAAAAAACCTCAATCGAGCCTTTTTCGGCCAAAAAGTGGACCATGAAGACCATGAAGAACAATCACATGGAAGTGAAGCAATAGTTAGTGAACATATTAGCAGCATGTGGTCTGAGGTGGTCACAAACAGCAAGCCCCATCTATGCTCCCCAGGTCTGGCAGGGATGGATGGAGCTGCCATAATGGGGGAATGAGGCTTACTCAACATAAGTCTCTTCTGGCTTAGAAAATGACTTGACATTCCGCTCCAAGTAACAGAGAGAAAAAGATTCAAGAGAAACATCAGTTCTCTTCATTTTTCTTTCAGGGTTTAATCAGATTTAGGAGTAAATAAATGAAGCAGCTCAATTTCTCTCAATTAAGGTGGACAAAGAAAGACTGTTCCTTTACCTCATAAAGATGCACCTCCTCTTTATCACGGAAAGCATTTTGAAAAGGCACACCCCATGAATCGATCATTGCCTGCCAATTAGAGAAATCGTTCCAGTGGTAATAATAAGTGACAGATCAAGAAAAATCATCTTGGTAGAAATAGCACTCTGGAAAAGAAGACAAACAAGGAGCAAGCTCAAACATGCAATGACACTGTAGAGACTCCATTGATATTTTTCATCTATGTAAGTAGGAGGTTCACATTCTAAACCAATCCATAAAAGAACTAAGCCATCATCATAAGCACATAGTTTCTCTGAAAACTCCTTTTGGTAATCAAACTCAACAAAATTTGCTGATGATAGAGGAAAGAAGGCAATGCATAGCTGAAACAAAATTTTTAGCTGCCATCATCATTTCAAAGCAGTGAGGAAACTAAAAGCCCCTTCATGCTACAGAGATGCACCCAATTTTGGTAGTGAGTTGTCTTTCTTCTAAAATAAAAATCATTTAACCTACCAGGGAGCTTGCGCGGAATGACAGACATAACAAAGTAGCCTTAGGGACAGATGGCATGTTCTGATCGACCTTTTTGCCACTGCAGCTGATGGGCAGCTTGAAACTTTGTCCATCTGATCGATCGACTTCAATGATGGGAAATTTACAGCTGCCACTGCTGGAATTATGATTTTATTTGCCATTGCAATCTGCACCGCAGTACCATTGAAAGCCTAACAACATTGGCTACACAGATAACTGGATAAAAAAATTACGTAATTATGCATTTGACGTGCTAGGTTCTTACAGGCCACATAGTCAATAATGTATATAGCCATGCAATCAGTTTCTGTTTCGCAGCAAGCAGAGACACTGGATCTTCCTTCAAATAAGATAGTCATCATTCCTCCAGCAAAGAGTTACAAATGTTCAAGTCAGACCGTTTGACTCAGAAAATTTACAGGATTCCAAGATGTCAGAGGAAAGGTCAATGAACAGTCCATTGCCATACTTAAAGAACAAAAAATGCCATTCAACTCTATATCAAAATAATTGGAACTCTGGCTATCAATGCTGCAGAATGAAGCATAGTTTCTGAAATCAAGCATCGGAGCCCTCGCAATACATGAAATCCCAGTACAAAACTGACAACTAAGGCTGTGAAGTGAGCTTGATACCAACGAATCACCAAAATTACCTTACCACCATGCTTCCGAAGCTCCGCCATATCAGCAAAATAGCCTCTGTTCATCTCATCCGCACTGTTCTACACCACATCGCACACCACCCATCGAATTTCAAACACATCGCCGGTCACAGGAACTCAAGATTTACAGAAACGGGACAAGAACCAAAAAAGCTTACAGCCGAGCACGTTCTTTCTCGATCGCTGCTTTGTTTCCCATCTACATGCCGGAAACGCCAAATGGAAAAGGTATTAAAAAAAAATCATCTCAACAACATTCTCGTACGACCGGATTCAACTTGAGCCGATGCCGAGAAGGACAAGGAGAGAGAACTGGTAAATGTCGAGGAAGCGAGTCGAGGTCCTCTGGGCCAAATGCTGTGGAGGCAGAAGAGGCGACGAGCTCCTCATCGCATGCGAACAACTTAGAACGCAGAGCCGACGCTCTGTTTGCAAAGCTTCGACCAATCAATCGATTGGATATCAGCATCTCTTCCTTCTTTGACTCTGCCGATAAAAATGGAGGCCTTCGACTTCCAGTCGAACACGTCTGAGGTAGAGAGGTGGCTCGCTTCGTCACGTCCAAGAGTCCGAGAATCTCGTCGGGGCGCGATTCCGGCTACTTCACTGGGAAGGAAGGGAGATATGGTGACTGCTCGGCAGCGGCGGCGGCACCGAGGATGTGAAAGGAACGACCGCCGACCGGGGTAACACGACTTGTCGTTTGCCAAGGCTTATCGGGCGTACTTTTGAGGTCAAACAAGTGCTAACAAAGGCTGAATTGAACCGGTTTGTTTTTGAGGGTGAGCAAACCGAACTGGTGGTCCGACTCCCAGTTCTAACAGGCGGTGGTCTGCTTCATGATTCTTAAAATTGAAACCGATATTCAGGCAATCTGATTTCCGGTTCGAGGGGTCTATGATCGAATTGGCGATTTTTTTTTTAAAATTTTTTTACAAGCAACCCTAAATCTAATGTTTAGTGTTGCTTCTTTCTTTCAGAGCCCTTTTTTTTTCTTTTCGGCCTCTCTAACGCCTCTCTCACACTATCATTTGGTGTTCTTAAAAGGAACTGATGCTTTTATTTTTCTGTGTTTTCTTGTGCCACCACGATTCCTGGACTAGTGTGCTTCATTTGGTGTTCTTTTTCATGTGTAATTCAAGTTCATGGCTTCTGTTCATTCATCCCCAGCCTTCTTATTTTCCTTTCAAGGGCTTGCGATGGTTGGCATGTTTTAATCTGATTTATTTGAAGGCATGGTGCATGCTTTAATCTGCTATAATTGGCATGTTACATAGCCTCTTTGCTTGTAGGAGTAGAAATCAAACATTAGATAAGGCGTGCAGAGGTAGTTCTGTGCTCATAATTGAATACGTACGCCTCGATGTTTTCTAACATATAAAGTTGGCAACTTGCTGACTTTTGTTTCCCTGTCCAAGAGCATAACGTGAGAGGAAAACATGCGCGATTAAGATAATTAAATCGTAGAAATATGGTAAAATCGAACTTCGTTTGGTGAAGGAAGTTATCTAACTTTGCTTAAGCGTCATCCTTGTCCTCTAGACTTTGCTTGTAAGTTTCTTTTTTTGGTATGTTATCGGTTCTATTGGATCGCTCGAAAATCACGACCACCAGTCTAGTTTCCGGTTTCTTGAGGAGAATCGGACCAGGAACCGCTCACCCATATTTTCTTTAAGACTGACCCTAAACTAAATCTCCCAATTCCGGGATCGATTCGAAAATCAGACCTAATTTTTAAGTCATAATAAAATTATTATTAAAATAATGACTTTTTTTTGTTCAATTATAAATAATGAATGAAGTGTCATTGTTTTTCAAATAAGTACATGGAGTATATTTCATTTTAAGTAAGGGCCTAAAGTTGCCATTTTTCTGAAAATTTGGAATTTTTTTTTTTAAAAAACGCCACATTTTTTCGCAAAATAAATGAATTCTAAATTGAGACATTTTTCCCCACGTTTAGTGTCCAGGGAGTACTGAGCCGAACATCATTGGATTCTGGCTCTATGTCATAATAGGTCCAATTTCAAATTTCAGGAGTTGTTTTGTTTTTTTGGTCGGACAAATTTTAGATTTTTTTTTTTACTTTGGGTCAAAAAACAAATTTAGAAGTTGAATGATATTAAAACGAAAAATCCCAGGAGCGCCCTCCACCCAAACCATTCTTGCCAAAAGTGAGTCATCATGAGTCTTTTTGGGGCTAACGAAAGTGGGTTATGCTCCCTATTCGTGGAGATTGAGAATTTCTCTTGCTTCTATGAGAATTTGAGTGCTCGGTGTCTTCGATGAAAACCAACACAGTGCACCAAGAATCATGCTTTACATAGTAAATGGCTTAAACACGGTTACCACAAAAGAAGAAGCGCTGTACACATCGCTCACCCAAAAATGAACTCAAAAGAAACATCCGCAAAAATGTCTCTCACAAGTCCTAGCTGTCCTCTTTCTTCGCGACCTTGTCTACTTACACCACCCAAAAGAAGAAGAAGAAAGAATAATATCGATCATCCGGCACCAGCGGTATGTAGCTGTAGCCACCTCGAGATATCTCCCCTTCCAGCTGAAGCCCAAACATATAATTCACAAGAGAATAGTTATCAACTCGACATGATAATAACTAAGTTTTCACCCAGCGAAACATGAGCAAAACACACCAGCCGTTCCTGCACCTCTGCTTGTCAAAGATCGACCTTGCATTACTTTTCTTCAAGATTTTCATCCGTTACCTCTCAGCACAAGCAGCCTAGTGCACAGAATCAATCGAGAGCAGTTCAGCATCCAGACATCGCCCGCCACAGAAATGCCAAAGTCGGCTTCTTATGCACATCACCTTCCTAGTAACCTCTCAATCTTCACGCCTATGTCTCACATTCAACAAACAGCCTCAGGCATTACATGATGATGCAGAAGACAGAGTCCGGCAAAATGCGCTATGATTACATCAGTCAGCATGACCGAAGAAAAACAAGAAGTGCCCCCACAAAATAAATAAACCAATAAAGCCGCTGTGACACACAAAAATTACAGGCATGGAATACTGGAGACAACACACCCTCTCATGCAAGGACAAGCACACCACTGGACATACTCAACTGGCGGCAGTAGTACATAATATACATCGCATGCGGTTGGTACTCTGCTGGTCATCATCCTCATCACCGTCATCGTACTCGTAAATAATCATAATGCGACAGGGCTCTGAAGAAGCATCCTTAGTCCCTTTTTTGTGACTAACGTATATGGGAATCGTAAGACAACTCGCGTGGTACGAGTGACAGCAAAGCAAAACGACCACAGACACATATCGTATGGAGAAGGGGTCGAAACAAATGCAACATCTTGCAGCTCCCTAGTTTGGACTTTACTCCTGTAGTTTCAGGCTGGACGATTTTTCTGTTCCTGATAAGCCTTACTATCTTTCTTCTTCGCTCGAGCCCTCATCTTCTTCATTGCCCAAATACACAGATGTCTGGCGTCCTTGTAGTACTTTACCAAGAGGTTTACACAATCGCCTGCCATTTTTAAGAGAGAATACTAAGCATTTTTGGAAGTGGTTCTGATGAGTGAGATTCCATATTGTAAACCAAGGTTTACCTTAAGAATATCATTGCACCCGTGTCTGAGAGATGTTTCAGTCCTGTAATCGGTGATGATTTTGACAAGACGATCCTTAGCCTGTCAATAGTTGAAGAAGAAGGAAAATACCTAAGGATCATCCTGATATAACGACGGAAAGAATGACTTGCAACTGTAAATAGCAAAATCAAGAGACTTAACATGAGAATCATTTCAAAGGAAAGGAAAACCAGAATAACATTTTCTTGTGGTCAGTACTTACCGATGTATCTCCAAACCATTTGGCACCATATTGACTATATAAAGTGGATCGAGATTCCCAACTGTGTGCTCCAGCAACACCCCCACCTGCCAAGCAAAGGAAAACAGTTCTAAGCTCAGATAATGGCATGTGATTACTGGCGTTCCCAAGAGGGTTTGAGTAACATTGAAGAGAGATCACGGTACCATTTCGGTTGTCAAGACATTGTTTAATTAATTCTTCCCATAGGTCGTCGTCTTGCTGCATGCTTACAAATTCTACAGCCTGTGCACAATGTACTGCTTGTATTAATACCAAGATTTAGACTACTTGACAATACAAATAACAATTAACTAAGCTAAATAATCGGGCCATAGAAACTGTTTTTCATTCAAAGAAGTGGTTTACCTTTCTATGTCTCCCAAATATTGATGATGGCAGCAAGAGCTTGTTTTGAATTCCCATCCTTCTAGTATAAACACTTGCTCCTTAATGAGCTCCTTTTTAACACAAATGTGATAAGCCTGGAATTGGTCTTCAAAGTTTAAAGGTTGAACAACTTCCAAAGTATTATGGCCAACCATGAAAGAACTTTCCAAACCTTTTTAATGTATAGGTTGATACTGCGAAGAAAAGAAGCAGCATCTTTGGATCAAAGTCAGTATAGAAGCTCTACCCTATCACAAAAAAAAAAAAAGGTCCAACCAATTTCTGATCATATATGAAAGCAGAAAATGTATTCTAAAGTTCAGAGGATATAA
>JAGVVM010003638.1:0-22855 GCA_019149425.1 Psidium friedrichsthalianum
CCCCTTCTTCCCGGCTCCTCTCTGTGTTTATTCTGTTTCCCTTTCATTACTAGTACAAAGAAAATGAGATTAATGAAAATGACTCACGTGTATCCCGTTTGATCAGCTTTCTAGTGCTGTGTACAATATAGATTTGGGGATAAATTCTGTGACATGATGACTTGGAGTTTTTTTAGTTTATATAAAATAGTTGGGAGCAAAATATGGTAGGCATAGGTGGTATGCAGTTAGAAGTTTTTACGACACAAACGTATAGTTTTGTGTGGTAAATATTGCCACATGTAACTCTATTTGGTTGTGTTTTTAATGGTATTAGTTCTTAATGTTAATTGATCCACTTTCTCGTTTTGCTTTTGTTTTTCCTCTAAATAAGTTAGAATATGCATATTAAATTTGTGATAACATAAATATGAGGATTACCTTTGCTAATGTTATTTGTTTGTGTTCAATTTGTATTCCCAACTCTTATCACTAGTGGACAATAAAACATATTGTCCTTATGATTGCGTAACTACGTTATATAGTGCATAAACTAAAAAACGGCTTTTACATACAACAAAAAAAATTTAAACTTGCTACATGTTGTGTGATAATTTATCCCAAACTAAATTTGTTTGACCATCAAAATCGTCAAAATGGTACTAATATAACAAACTTGTATTACGTTAGTTTTTTGTTATAATTTACTGTGTCAAATTAATGAGTCTAGATGATACATGGCAGTTCATCACCATAATGTATTAGTTTAGGGGATTTTTATCCCTCCGTTTTTGTCATAAATGTATCATATTGAGAATTGTTTATTGTGTACCAACCTAAATTTTAATAGACAATAGCGAAGGTATAAATTTATAACAAGATGTAATAGTTTGAGGTTTTCTTGTAGTTGCAAAAACCTTAGGTTGAGAACTACATTTATCTAACAAGTATACGAGTTTGAGATTTCATGCCCAATACGTTAATAAAAAAAGCTCAAAACATTTAGACATCTGTCTGCAATTTTATATCCATTTTTTTTTGCCCTTGTATAAAAAATTCTTAATGTTACTTTTGTCAAATTTTCGGCTAATGTATCCAAAAAAAGAAGAACCAATTTTAGCATGTTCATTCAGAAAGTATATCCCACAATAACTTTATTTTTGTGTCATAAAAAATATCCATACTTTTAATTTTGTTCCAAATTTCTGATGTTGTTAGCTTTATATTTATGTCCACTCATTAGTTAATCCTACGTGCAATTTTCACTGAAGTTAAGTGAATGACCACCTTCAGCAAAGCTTGTCATACAGACAAATACCCTTATATTTCTTTTTCTATTTATCTACTTCCGTCCACACAATTGTTGTAGAGATATCAGGTAAGCCATTCCTTAACGGGCGCATTCGGTATTATCCCATGGTATCTCACAAACCCACAAAAGAACGGATGAGACATGGAGATTTGATTATGTTGAAATGAACGATCCTCATAATTCCCCTCATTAGTGAAATCTGCTTGGTTGTTGTTTTTTTTCGATTTCGCAGATTCATTGGTATGTGTTGGTGGAGATAAAATTTCGAGCCAAGTATGATTTAACTATACGTGGTGACGTGGTATGGGATGTAAAGGTTGAAGATGGTTAGGATTGGGGAGAGAGGACATAAAAGTTGGAGGTTTTATAATGTATATATAAGAATTTCAGTTGTGGATTTATAATTGGCAGACAATAAGTTTGTTAAAGTTGGTTGTTCCTTACCAATGAAAATATGTGTAAAGTTCGGTATTTTTCTTTTTTTATTATTAGGCCGGCTAGATATTAGGACAAATGTCAAAGTTGTGATTTTGATAAAGTAAAAAATTATATGTTGAATATAATATGGGACATCTGCTAAAGCTGTTTTTTTTTGTTGGGATAATTAGGCCAATAGTTTTCATGCATATTAACTCAATTAAAATAATAATGTGATGGTGGTTTTTCAAGTATGTACATGCGCTGTAAAAGGGGAGTTTGCCTTGAAACCTTTCGGTTGAGATTTTTACAACAGAAAGAATATCTTTGGACACTAGTATACGAATTACATAAAACCACCTTTTTGTCAATGAAGCACAACGCCTTGTGCAGATCCTACTATGTTTATGCAAATTTCTCCTTGCCGAAAGGCTATGTTGTCTCGTTTAAGAGTATGCACAAACCCGCTTTGTTTGTGATAAGATTTTCAATATCAAAATCATAAAACAATGGAGAAAATCAATCTGTCGCGATAAGAAAAGGCCTAGAGGAAACATGAGCGTGTTTAGTCAAGGACACTTTTCAAGAGTGGTCTATTAATTCAATTTGAGAGTCGATGCTGTTCACTATGACATAGTTTCCCTCTCCTTTGCTCCTCTGCTTTTCGTTTTCACTACCTTCATTGGAGATGCGAGACAGAGGTTTGTACCTAGAGCTCTCTGCTCCCCGCTCCTTTTGTTTTTTTTTTTTTTGGAGGGGGGGACTGCTTAGGTATTTTGTTTTATTTCTATTTTCTTTGCTTTCTTACAATTAGGAAGCTTGTTCATCTTTCGTTTGTTACTTTGTAGGTGTCTTAAAGTTTTTTCTGCTTTACGTCTCGCGGGAGAAAATTTACTATCTCCAATCTAGTTTTAATGGTGAAGTTTTGCTGTTCTCGGGTTTCATTGATAAAAAGTCCAGATTCGAAAGAGATCAAAGGAGTTTCATGGGAATGTTTCATTTTCATAAGTGTTGAATCTGTGCTCGCTCAAACCTTTTAATAGAACGATAGTGTTAAGGATGCGGATAAACTCATGGATCGCGCTTTCAAAAGCATAAGCTATAATAACGGTATGGAGATCTCAATGTGTACCTAGTTTTCGATGATTTAAATTGCCAATTTAGTATGAAAAAGTTATGATGAGCGTGCTTTTTGTCTTGTGACCTGTTAACTTATTATTTATGATATATTCCTCTTATTATGAGCGCTGTTGTTCTAAAGTTGTCTAATTGTTTTGTTTATACTCAATTTTTGTTCTCTTTTGTAATTCAAGAAAGTGAATAAAATGTTATTTGAAACACAAAAAAATTAAAAAAAAACAACTACGTGTTTTGTGGCAAGGAAATAGACCCCAACAAAAACCCACATCAACCTACTGACGCATCACAACAAAGATTTCACTGTTCTAAAACTTGCGATTCGCTGGGGAGGCATTGCTTTCGCTAAAGGCAATCGTGGCACCAGCAGCTCATTTCAGAGCACAAAACCCATAGAAGGGTACTCTCCATTTTTGCAGGAAGAAGCACATCAACCCACCTACTACCACTTCGCTGCTGCCTAATGAAGACACAATTAGAACAACATCAAATTCTTTGCACTGCAGCTTTCTTCATCCATTAATGAGGCGAATCATAAGAAAACATGAAACTTGTTGCTCTTATATAGTTAATCTTGCCCACGTACCCAATTCTAGACCGTTGTTCCTCACCAAAAAGTTTCAATTCCCTTGGAAGATGAAAATGAATAAGAAGGCAAAAAGCAAAGGGTAACAGAAGAACCAGAAAAAAGCAAGAAAGGAAGAGGGAATTAGATAGGACAAGGCCCAGAAAAGCCTTCATTGCCGGGTGATACAATGTACATTCCAGTTACAATTCACAAAGAAACCTCCCCTCCGTAGATCACTCATCTAACAACACTCAACACATTAAATTAATTCAAATTAGACGATAAAAAGAAAGAAAAAGAAAAAGAAAAGGGCCTAAATCTAAATTAAAAAAGAAAGTGACAAGAAGGTTTATCAGCACAGCTCACAGGTCTGACTAAAGTGATACACTAACAAAAGTAACAAAGGAAAAACTAATCTTCTCATGCTTTCCGTCACCCCGGCTCGGCTCAAGCCCGACCGGCGCGACAGCCGGCTTCACCTTCGGCGGCCTCCCCCTGCCCCTCTTGACTCCTCCAGCCGCGGCTGGAGCCGCGGCCGGAGCCTTATCCGGCTTCTCCTTCGGCGGCCTCCCCCTGCCTCTCTTCTTCCCGGTTGCCGCCGAGGCCTTCGTCTTTGGAGGAGGAGGCGGCGCGTTGGGATCCTTCGGCTTCGGAGGCCGGCCACGGGGCCTCGGCGGCGAGGGCCACGGCTCCTGGCGGGGCGGGCTCCTTCGGCTTCGGAGGGCGGCCGCGGCCGCCGCCTTCGGGGGCGCGTTGGGGTCGCGCTTCATGTAGTTGTTCTTCACCATCACGAGCTCGCCGCTCAGCTTCATCTTGTTGAGGTGGTGCGCCAGCAGCGTGGAGTGGGCGGGAGGCAGATCGCCGTAGGTGGACTCGATTTGCTGGCTATGGCCGACTTGTTCGAGCCGTTGGGGTCGTTGAGAGCCTCGATCGCCGCCATGATCATCTGCACACCAAGAAGAAAAGCTTTAATTTATCGGAGCTTCCCCCGAGGAAAACGGAGAGGGAGCGAAAGGACAGAAAGCCAAAGTTGCCGGGTACTTCGGGATACTGCTGGGGGGAGCGCCAAATTAGGAGCGGCGGCCGGCGGCGGAGGGTTGTTGCGGGTCTCTTCGGTCGCCATTTTCGAGAGAGATGGAGAGAGACGAGTACAGTGGATGGAGAGGCAAAAGACGATGAAGGCGGAGAATTTAAAAAGGGGAGGGGGGATGGTTTTTCCGAGGACACAGACCGAAGCAAAAGCGGAAGGTTGGAGAGTGGGGAGAGATCGGACGCTGGGGTTGGAGAGATAAGGTTGGCATCGGACGGGCTCAGTGACTTCGAGGGAGTCTCGCGGATCGATGACGTGGCTGGGCCTGTCGGAGATTTGCGTGGAAGGGAGGGGGGTGCTGACCGAATTTACAGGCTTGACCCTGGGCTTTGAATTTCATCGCCTCTCTCTCACTCACTCCACGCGAGTCACACAAGAGGGTCGTTCATCGAGGCCCGATCCAGTACTTGCGGGTGGCGGGAGCATCCGAAACGTGTCGACGTGCGAGTTGTACCAATAGTGAATGCATCGTTTGAAGACCCTACGGGAGCCGATCTCGACAAAGTCCGGTGGCCAGATTCGATCCGAGCGCGTGATTCTTACCGCCCAGCATGCGTTTTGGAGGCCCGGGTCAAAGCTCATTGGGGGAGCATCCGAGAATTTTCGGCCGGCTCCGAATTAGGAATCACCCGTTTTCAAATCATTGGCGCAAACTGTTCAGAAGCAGAATCAGCTTCATAGGTTGGAAGTTGAACTATTTATATTGGCAGTTTGTAGAGTGATTCACGGGTCTCCAAATAGTCGAGATTCTGCACATGTATCTCGAATTTCCCAAAGATATAATTCTCGTTAAACATGTTTGGACCTAGACCACTCCTCAAAATACTTGCCAACACGACCCTTGCAAAAATCAGCCGGTGTGATTTTCGAATTTTAAGTATTAGCAAAGCACACACTTTTTTTAGTAGTCCATTTGCAAAACCTAATATGGTCATGAGACCGGCGAATTTTACAAAGACCAATATTTTGATCTCGAATCCGGTTTTCATAAACGAGTCTTCCTAAGCATGCTGGACGAGAAGTATTTTGATTTTTAAGTGACAATTACACCAAATACCGAAGAAAAGAAAGATTGATTCCAAACTACAAACTTTCATGTTTCTTCACTTAATAAACAAATTTAAGTGGATCGCTTTCTGTGATTAGCAAAAGATTCTTGTCCTTGCCGCAATCAGATTTTTCTGCCTAGATTTGTCTTTGTTTTGGTGATAAGGAACCAACATCGGCGCTTGTGTTGACCATTGTTCAGAAATGGTGTGTCACCGACCGTCTCTAGAGATTCCAAGGTCAGGAATCGTACAACCACTTATTGTCAGGAAACTTTTTTCGCTTGCCTCACCATTACTTGGTGCACGCACTAATCTCCACTTCGTGAGGCTGAGGCCTCGTGTTTTCATCCTCATTCGTACATTAAATGGACGATAATCATCTTATGGATTTGGCCAATCGGGTTGTGTTTTCCTCTTTCCCTTAGATTCGACAGAAGAGAGTATATGGTTCCTTGGAACTTTAGCTTTCCATTTTATTCCTTAAAAAAGATTTATTCGGAGACCGTTCTTCAGTTGTGAGAGAGACGAAACCTTTTCATCTTTTGAGGCTGCCAATGATAATCAAGGTTAGGCATATATGCGAATGAGTTGGAGATAGACAGATATGATGACATGGGAGACACCCGATTCTCATGCGACCCATGAAGAATACAACGTACCGCCGATCATATGCAAAACCTTCACAAACTGTCAATTCGGTATATCTCCATTGTGCAATCCTACGGTGCACTGCACACGCATGCATCGCTTTCATCTGCTACATTTATGGCTCGCGCAGAAGCAGAAATTATTAAGGACTGAAATGAATGGGTGCCGAGCTAAGCAATGAAATAAGCAACAAACAATCAATCACATATACATTGTCCTGTGAATAGCAAAAGGTTGTATTTATTCCTCCTGCTTACAAATCGCTGTCCGACAGCATACAAGACCAAGACAACCGGCGGCAAGATCAAAAGAGAACTGTGTCCTACATATTTCCAATCACTCCTCTCCCTCTATTCACTTCGTGTAGCATCCTCGCTGCTCAACCATGCAAACCATCCTATGCCTTACACTCTCCTCTCTGAGGGGTCCAAGAGCCTCTAATCTTTTCTCAAAGTCGCACACCCAAAACCAACCGCATAACTGGATTACAGTTTGTACACAACCTGACGCCGCATTACAAAAGCCCGGTGCTCCCGAATGGATTAGTGGCCGGGGTTGAGAGGCAGAATTCGCAGGAAATGCCCCGAATCCGGGATCCCCAAAGGGATTGTGGGTCCCGCCATCAAGTGTTGCTGAGGCGGCTGCTGCTGCAGTGGGTATGTGGGTTGTATGGTCCAAAAGGATTGGTCGGCTGTTGGTTAAATGCTGCCATCTGTACTGATGGAGGAGGTGCAATCCATTGGACATAGCAAAAGGATCCTGTACTTCGAACGGATTGGGGGCCGGTGCTCCATACACGGGCTGCTGGGAAGCTCGATAGGCCCCTTCATCATATAAACTGTGTAGTGTGAGAGTATCCAACCGCCAGCCTAACAATCCACAGGAGAGTGACTCAAAATATAGTCACTTGAAGTAATCAAAGGTAATATTCCATCTGGACAAACTAATGAGGGCAACAAATACATATTGCTTTCTTGACCAGCCAATGAAGCGAACACAAGCAGGAAACATTTCAATGCAGGTCCATATCAGTAGATGTAAACCCATTAACAAATTGATAATGCATCATTATCGACTTCTACTCAAAGGTCTAGCAATCACTTACTTCTTCATGCATTGATTCACACACAAGGTTGGTTCTGCAAATACACCACCAGCCACAACTACTGTTCCGGTTAAACAAAAGATTATGGAAGCAAATGCATGCTTATATTCTAATGCAATTGCTGTCATCGTTCATCCTAATACTATATCGATCAGTGAATTGCACATTCTGCAAATACACCACGTGCCAAAACTACAATGGGTGCTTATTGTTATTCTATGTGATTGTTGTCATCCTGACAGGCTGATATTATGGCTCATCAACAGATGGAAGATGCATACAGTTACCCAATGGGACTAGAGTGGCGGTGGTCTTAACCTTTGAGCAGACTGCCAAAAAAAACCTCACAAGCAAGAGCAACAAAGTGGTCCTACAAGAAATGGATGACAGACAAAGTGCCTATTGAATTTGTTCAAAAACAAAGATGCGGTCAACAGCAATCCAATAACTGGGGAGCATCAGTTGTATTGTGGCACTGCAACCAAGTGCATGTGAGAGAGCTAGGAGCTCAGCACTGCCAGAGGATCTCCGGCTATGATAAACCTAACTCTTAACTACTAGAAAATTCCAGCAGTCAGAGAGCACTCCATACAATCAAATCTCACAATAATTAGCTACCATTTTTCCTTTGGTCAAAATTAGCAACAAATCAAATAGACCAGCCAGCCAAATTGAAAGTGCCCTCTTGGTATAGTAACAAGATGGACTGAGAAAGTGAATGAGAATTCCATGTCTTTTGTAATAAACATAGATACAACAAAACTTAAACATCTAGATAGAGGAATATGAGCTGGAGGCTACACGACCGCAGACATGTAGATCACTCTGATATGTCTGCCTGTAACCATTTCAGAGAGAGTAGCTACTTCCCCACATGCCATTCTAACATGAACTTGATGTTAATTTTAACTACAGCAACATAGAGGCATCAACCCATGGATCAATATAACAAATGATGAAATTGATCCATGGGTTGATGCCTCTATGTTGCTAAGAACCATAGCCACAGCATAATGCCATTAGCAATAGGAAATGATGATACCAGTGCTCGTATATTCTTTCCCACCTAAGTTACATGTACTAAAAAGATTTGGGATCAATGCAATCTAGTTGCTTATATTCATGTATCCCTCCCTGGGTATCTCTCGTCTATCCATGTATTGTCCTAATGTAAACATACGTGAGTGTGCATGTGCTAAAAGACATTTTCCTGGAGTCTTGATGCCTCAAACTAAACTATTAGTTCCCATTGAATTTACGGAGGCATAGTCATTAACTGAGACCAAAGCACCCAGAACACAATCAATATAACAACAAAACAATGTCATGAATGACAAAAAGAACTGCTATTACTAATTCAGTCTTTGGACCACCAGGGCCAGGGAGAAAAGACATTGAAATGCCCTTTGAATCACTAACCTTGTAATAGAGTCAAGCAACAGCAGCAAACAAACAGTTTGAGATGTTAATGCTCACAAAATCTATTTGCTAGAGCAGCCATAGAAGATAAAGGCGGAGATTACCAGTTGCTCTCGTTAGCGTAGAGATGTCAGTACTTGGGGTAGAGACCAGAGCAAGCTCCCATCCAGAGGGATCGAAATCTTTAGCTTGAGTAGCACCAGAACCAAATGCTGAGAAGCAGCACCTGTCACAACCAGCCAAACTTCGCTCAGCAAGCATAACAAAAAAAGAGTATACATGCAGTCATAGAAAAAATGCTTACCAGGTTCCGAGTGAACTATTGCCAAGGCTAAAGCGTTCTTTTCCTCAATGACAGAAGCATCAGGTGCATCAAAACTAAGTCCCTGAAAGACCAAAGAAATAAAGATCATATACAAAATTTTTACACTGAACAACCATCAACAGACATCATAAAGCTCCTTACCAAAAAAAAAACAGACATCATAAAGCTATTGTTCATACCAGCAAATCTCCTGTGTCCAGATTATTTTGAGGTGGAGAAGGAGGAGATGGATCAGCAGCAGCAACCACCACGGTAGATGCAGCAACAACATCTGAAGGAAGCGGCTCAGGTTCAACACCAGATGACTCGGCATCTTCATCAGGACCTTCTTCTGGTTTATATGTCAATTGAAGCTGTTAACAATAATTCAAGTATTAGCTCCACATATATTTCAGAAAAAAGAATTGAAAAGGAGAAGAAAAAGAAAAAAAGGAATAATATTCAACCAAAAGGAAAAAAGAGTCGACCAACAAAAATAACTATTCTATCTACATAAACAATTTCAGAAGCATAACATAATCAAACATTAACCATGTGTAAAACATTGTCACGAAAGCCTAAACCTGATCTCGCTGCTATCCGGGGTTGGGTGCCCTATTAAATTATTAATAGCATCTTGCCCTACAACGGAGGATTGACTACTAATGGTTGCTTGAAAAACCAACCATGCAAGCATACCTAATTAAAAATTACCACATACTGTCTAGATAATTACCCTCACGCAGAAATAGCAAACAAGCTTCTCTTTGTCATCAAAAGTACCCTTCTCGTTGCTCTTCCCAATAATTACACAAGTTCAATTGATACAGTGAATGAGGCCACAAATTAACTGGCAATAAACAAATGTCCTGTTAGCAACTTTCATAGTCCCCTCCCTTAAATCACATGGGCAGTAACACTAAAGGTTATACACGTAACAAGAAGCTTTCCCCAAGTGAAAAGGAAACTTAACAAACATAATGTTAAGTTATGAAGATTCCCCCAGAGGACAAAGAGTTCATAACTAGAATGAAGCGATTTCAATTTGAATTATATTGAAGTGGAATCACAAGAGTTGTTTTCTTTTTAATCAGTGAAGCACAAGAGTTCATCAAATACATAAATCAAAATCATAACTAGTTCACATGCACCGTTACGTTCAAGTCATTTTACAAATTAGACAAATGTTTCGAATCCGCATGGTGCATGGTCTGCTAAAGTAGAAAAAGTAAAGAGAAATTGGATAAAATAGACTAGTTTCTGAAATGATATGCAATCCAGCATGTAAATAGATGCTGTACTGACCAATGGCTCACTTGGAACAGTCACCACTCGTGGCGCCTCTCTTATGTACTCTTCCATGGTCACCAGAAACGATTGTGGAGGCTGCAAGAGGTGCAGAAGAATTTAATCCAGCATATGTAGACATCCACATACATATAAATAAATTCGTATACACAACATCAAGAGAAGAGAGGAGATTCCAATCAAGCATACAGTATGTTACCTCTCTCAAGACCGGAAACTGAAAATTCCTTGCAAGTTCCAAACCTCGGCAAACTTCATAAAAATCAGATAAGCTTCCGGCCTGCATAAAACATGGGCATCTTAGGATATGAGAAGGACATTCGCATCCACTGGTCAAATACCCCAATATAGGACCAGTACAGTCACCTGCTGGCCGGCACGCTTGTAAACATCCAGAGCTTTCACAGCTTCATGTCGAGGCATCTCAAAAAACTGGAGCAAAATTGTAAACTTTTAGAGTAAAAAGCACTTGCAATGCTTGAAGAGGACTTTCCTAGAAGTAAATATGGTATCTGAAGTTAAGGAGCTGTAAGCCTAACAAACCTTATCAACCAGATTAATGATTCCGTCGTTGATAGCACAGTAGATCTTAAAGCTCTCTTTCAATACCTGGAAACTAAGTATAGTGAGAAGTACCCATCACGTGCTCAATACTAAAACAATGTTCTGTAAATTGATGATCTTATAAGAGGACATTAAAAAAAAACGCTTTCATGAGAGAAACGTAATATACTAACAGCAAGTTTAAGGAAAAACGCCAAACACATTAAACAATCAGAAGCATTTTTACACAGGAGATGTTGCGAATACAGCTCAAAGACATGTGGCAACTATACCCCACGGAAATTTCACCAAAGCTCATGCAACCCGTATTTCAGTCCATGCAACTTCTACTTCATGCATATGTCTTTTGCTAAACTTACTTTCTATTTTAGTTTAGAACAGGAGATTTGGCCAGAAAAGTACAACCTGTACATAACATATAGCAATAGTAACAGAAAGGATATACTTATACACACAACAAAAAAAAAAGGTTGGATGTGCTCATCAATGCTTTAAAATAAATAAATAAAAGGCCATAAAGATATAAAAAATACCAGAGCCAGAGCATACTGTATTAAATAATTGCCAACAGCTGCACCTTCGGGCTGTCAAAAACATGTTAGAAGGTAGTTCATCAGTAAACTATGGAAATTCAAAATGACCAGTCTTTTCCAAAACTTCCGAAAGTAGATCACTCAAGTATGTACCTGGCAACCAATAAGACGGTAAAGAAGATTCTGTAGAGCAGGCAACTGCTCCAACAGCTCTTCACTATCCAAATCCCTAGTTTTGCTGTATCCCTACCAGTAAAAGATGAAATCTTCATGAAATAAAACCATATTTAATACAGGAACAGCTCATACTTCCGCAATATCACATTTATATTGCACATGCAACTGGTGCTTTCTTACCGAAAAGCTTGACATATTTTCATCAAACAACAACAGAGCAATTGGAAACTCAAGCAAAAATAAAGCTGAGATATTACACACACCACTGAAACTGGACAATGGACAAATAAATAGTCAAGCAGACAAGAGAATTATGAAACTTCTAAATATATGTTCCTTTGAAAGAACTGCTTTGCAGAGAAGCAATTGTTCATGGGACAAGGAACTTGGCAGAATTGGCTAGTGAAATAGAGACAAAAAGAGACTAGCCATCATAGAACTAGAGCTCAAAAAGCTCCAATGCTTTATCCTGATGGTGCATTACTCATATACAGGTTATGTTGCAAAGTCCACTTGGACAAAATGTGGAATGAAAATTAACATTTCATAAATATGATAGAAACATGCTAGTATGAAACCATCATCTGTACCATATCTGTAAAATGTATAATCTCTTCGAAGAATGACCGCTACCACTTCCTATTTCAATAACGCGTATCAATCCCCACCACACCTTTGCAATTTTAGCAAATTTCCATGAATAACGAATTCTGATCCTTCCATGCACAAACAATAACTTGAACACGTCAAATAAGAATGAATTCTGACGATTTATCACATCCTAAAGTACTAAAAAAAAATGTGAGTGTCCAGTCCTTACGGATTAATGAAAGGTAAAACCTGTAAATCTACCATGGGGTATATAAAGGTTTTGATCATTTTGTTCGGGGAGGAATAGCCTCTCATCATATTGCTGCAGGTACTTTAGGCATATTAGTGGGCCTATTTCATCTTAGTGTCCGCCCGCCCAAGTGTTCATATAAGGGATGACATAGGGCCATTATTGAAACTGCCCTTTCCAGTAGTATCGCTGCCGTCTTTTTGGCAGCTTTTGTTGCTGGAACTATGTGGTACGGTTCAGGAACTACACCTATCAAATTATTTGGTCCCACTTGTTATCAATGGGATCGGGAATACTTCCAGCAATAAATTACTTTCGATGATGACATGACTCGTGCAAATTCTATGATTCTTGTAGAACTATAGATATTAATAGACCGACAAACCTCAGAAATCAGCATCACAAGCTTATAGACAGCTTCTTGGCCAGTTGAATCCAAATATCAATCAAATCAAGCACGTTCTCCTCATTGAGAATTTATTTCCTTGTACCATTCCAACTAAGGAGAGAAAACCAAGATACACCAAAATGTAATACCTTCTCCTGTCCTTGAGCAGGTCTTGGAAGACGCTCTCCTTCAATGTCATACTTTATTATTCTAAAGCATTCAAGTCGTTCCTCTAAAAACAGGGCATAGGTGCGCACCCAGGCTGAGCAGTCCCAAGCTGAAACCGTGCAAAAAACAGTGATAACATCATATTCCATTTTTCAAGGAAAAGTATGCTGATTAGTGCAAAAAAATTAAAAGCAAGAGAGAGGTAAAACCTATGGGACTTGAGTCATCCTTAAAATTAGACAGCTGAAGAATTCGTCCCCTCAGTGAAAAAGCCAAAAGCTCTTCCCGAAATGTAGGATCTCCCTCTCTCAAGAGTCTGTGAATAACTATCAGTGTTTTCAGTGCCACCTGTTAGAGCATGAAGGACTCAAGAAAGTTAGCAGGTAACATCAAAAAACTGTGTACAGAACAAAAACTTTACACATCAAACTAACTTGACAACTTCGTAAAGACCATGTGTCATTCATAATATACAAGTAAACACCAACTGTATTGTAAAAAAAAATAAGCACTCGTGAAAGATGCAAATCAGACAGAATTTAGAAGGAAGGTTTTCCGTTACTGAGACTACCTGTAAAAAAAGATTAGTTCATTACAAAACAAGTAAGTTCCTCGTCATAATAACCCACTAATATAACCAGAAATATTGCTTTGGTCTCGCTTTTAGTGAGTTCAATTTCTGCTTCTGCCCCTATAGAAAACCTACCATAAGGTGAAGTAAAAGTACAATACCACCCACCTTCACACCACAACCAATTTCCAAAAAAATACCTCTCCTTCAGAACTCCACACCTGTA
This sequence comes from Psidium friedrichsthalianum, assembly GCA_019149425.1. Lineage (NCBI taxonomy): Eukaryota > Viridiplantae > Streptophyta > Magnoliopsida > Myrtales > Myrtaceae > Psidium > Psidium friedrichsthalianum. Next base: position 13,805 of record JAGVVM010003638.1, read on the forward strand.
ATCCACTTTCTTCACAAATACTTACAAAGGGATATTTCCTTTATGTTCAACAAATCACCCACACCATTTGCATCGCGCATGGTGCACAGAGAGACGAGGCATAGTAAACAAAGAAATGCACCAAAACAACATAGAAGTGATGACTATTTAAGGCAGCTCTTGTGGAAGATGAGGGTCACCAAGAGAACATAGTGTCATTCAACCGAAATTTCTGAAGAATGCTTTGTTCTTGTCAAACGAAGTACAATATATTTTCTTACTCAACTTTTCTGAGGTCTCAAATACACTAGTAAAAATGTTAAGCAGCCAAGCGCAGGTTACCTCTAGATGCACATAGATGTTAAAATAGATCTCATACAAAACCAAGTCTGAGCTAGACCAGTTTGACATCTTATTTACCAACTCCTCCATCAAAGTAACAACTATGTACAATCCTTTAGTTGTCAAGGCAACACAACGAAGATATGAATCCTGATGACGGATTAATCACTCGATGAATGTGAATGTCAAACGAATATGCAAGACTTATATTTATCAATGCATTAAGATGAAAAGCCCACGAAGAAGAAACTGCTACAATTTCAAGCTAGAACCAAACCCTCATAGTACATAACGTACTTTTGCAAGGAGCTATATGATCCACCTAAGAAGATACGCTCTCCAACTTTCTTCTCCCAATGATTATATGGAAAATTTGCAGGACACATTCTTTGCGATCAATCAAAATCAATCTGAAGCCACAATCCAATACATTCAAGGCTTACATGAAAGTGGCAGTAGTGACATCAGTCGCATCAGTGTCAGTGCGAGTTCCTTACTGGAGAATATACTCCTTTTAGTACGTGCGGAATGAGTAGTTATACAAAACCAACCAGCCTAAGCAAACATAAGAAGGGCAAACCGCGCAATAGATCCACGCAGGAGCATATCGAAATAGACAGTATCCAATCCGAACGGTGCAAAGTAAGAACCGATCGTACCGTCCAATTATGCGTCTTGGCAAGCCTCCTGGCGAGCGCGTGGATGCAATAGGCGACGTCGGCCCGCGGGCGAACCGCCGAGGTGGCGATGGCAATCTCTGAAAAACAAGACAAGAACCAATCCACGAGTCATATACATCCATCCACACCACAAGCGTATCAACAACCACAGCAGCAGCAGCAGCAGCAGGAGGAGGAGGGCTCTAATTTCGATCTGATCGGGAGGGAATACTCACTGCGGAGGTGCCTCTCTTTGGGCGGACACTCGACGTGGTTCGTAGCTTTGACTAGGGCAACATCCAATTCCTAGAATCCACATCAGGATTAATGAAAAAAGGAGGGAAAAAAAAAACCCCCGAAAAAGAACATCGGAAGAACAAGAGCAGAAGAAGAGAGAGAGAGAGAGAGAGAATCTCGATTGCAGGATGGAGTAGATGTACCGCGTAATCGCTGTTGACGTGGGCAAGGCCGACTTTGGTGGAGTCCTTGAGAGCGCCGTAGGCCTTCCTCCATGTCTTGAGGGTGCCCATCTGTTAAACCTCCGCCCGCTCAGATCGCTCTCGCGCCGTCCGCGGAAATGGCGTCTCCTCCTCACCACTCCGCGCTCTCGCTCTCCCCCCCGTCGATCTCGCTACCTCGTTTACGTGGTGAACAGGCCTTCAATCTCTCTCTCTCTCTGTCTCTCTCTCTCTCTCTCCGTTTCGACAGGAGCAGTTGGTCGAACTTGGAGGAGGAAGAGGAAGAGGAAGAGAGAGAGAGAGAGGGGAATTTAGAATGGGGACGTAAAACTCGCGCCCACCGATTCCTTCTGTGCTCTCGTCGCAGAGGATAATAAAAAACGAATATAATTTAATTTTTTTTATTAGGCGATCCATTATTGACCATTTCGCGATTTTCCTTTTCCGGTGAGCAGAAAATTCGACGGTGGATTTTTTTTTCGCTTTCGGTGCGTGTCGTCATGATTTTGCTGTTCGCTCTGGATGCCACCGGTGGACGCCTTCCCCTTTCCTTTTTTTTTTTCTTTTTTAATTCATAAATTATTAATAATAAAGGAGAAAAGCATAAGAATATAAGAGAATTTCATCGATTGTCATGATTATGAAAAAGTACTCTCCAATCTCCATCCTGGGCGACGTGACATCTCGGAGGCCCCCAATTTTGCCATAACATCATATTCGGCGATATCATAATAACAAGGGGAAAAAAAATGTAGATCACAAAGCAGGGGTGATCGATTTTGGATCGCTCGTTCCATAGACCCACCCAAGAATCGAATCACCGGCCCAGTTCCGATTCCCGAGTAGATTCATGGAACCGGTTCTACCCATTTGTTACTTATACTTTGTTTCATTATTGCATAATGCCTTTGCAAAGGAGAATGAGTTCTTTTACTTCATAGGTCTCTGTAGACTAATCCACCGTTTGATCTTTTGGCTGACTTCTTAGTGCTTGTATTCAACTAGAACAGTGTATGTTCTGAATGATTTTTTTTTGATGTATACGTTTATATATGCTGAATAAAACTTAACAAAGATGCCGATATATATCTCAAGAAAGGACCTTAAGTGAGATGAGCTTGATGAATCTAACGTAGCTTGCTAATTCTCAGATCGAGGGAAATAGCTTCAAATATATAGATATATATTATGTAAATAGGTCCAGTCCAGTTGGTCAAGTTGAATAGTTTTCACCTGAAATCGAGACTGAATCAGCACTCGCTGGTTCCAGCAAATTGGAATTAGGAACTGTCCAAAACCAATCGATTGGGTACGGTCCGGTCCGATTTGGGTGAATCTCGATTTTTTTGCTCACCCTACACAAAGGTGATGTATATTGACTTGTACTTTTTTTAGTATATTAAAATTCAGCTTTCATTTCATAGTGAAGGGGACACACGGTTTTTTTGGTAGAAAAGAAAGGAATGAAAAAAGGAAAAAGGAAAAAAAAGAAATTGTCATTTTGAAGATTTTCAATACGATTTGGTAACAAAATCAAATCGAAATAAACGAACCGGAAAAAAATGATTATTTTTCAATTACCTAAATCAAAAATCAAATTGAATGAAAACGCACAGAATTTTCAGTTCGGTTTCGACCCCTAGACACACCCATACATATTTACATATATGAACATCTATATGCATGTAAGTTTTCACGGCATTTATTTAAATTAATTACGTGTAAAATAATGTAATGTTTTTTTTTTTGGAGTCTGACCTAAAAATATCTGTTACTTTTCTTCTCAAAACCTATATATAGCTCAAAATAAATATTGATATGATGGCCAAGCCAAGAAAAGATTATCTATATCGTATGCGTTATCGTTTCTTGAAAAAAAAAAAAAAAGACATATCAGATTTATCAAACTAACACCCAAATGAAATCAAAGATATAAGATTTGGTTTCGTTTAATAACAAGGAAAAACGGTGCAGGGATGAATAATCAAACCTCCATCTTCCACCTTTATTATTGTTCTTATGCGAAATTCTTAAAATTTGCTAATTCTGCACGATTCTACCTTTCATGATTAATACAGAGTGATTACTAATACGGATACCATATGCAACTTTCCCTTTCGAAAGCCCGTCTTTATCTTCAATTACATTTTTTTACTTTCAAAAATGTTGCAAAATCTTCTCTATATACCTAGAGTTGATTTTGCTAAAGAGTAAAAACAATTGGCACCTAGTAACAAATTAGCTAATTGTGTCAATTCAGCCGGTTGAAATCGACATTTGGGCTGAGATAATATGGTGTTAGAAACTTGAGCATGACTTTTTAAGTAGACATCTCACCTGTTCTTTTCATCAGGCAATTATAATAATAGGTGGGATTATGTTTCGGTTTCGAATAAGAGATCTAACGTTGCACTTGCTATCAAATGGTTAATTGTTAATTTTTCATGCCCTTGCGGGCAGCGTCACGTGAAGGGAATATGGATCCACGGTGTAATAATATGGATCCGGATCATCTAACATTGGAGTTTCAATGACATGGGTAACATGACTTAAATAAAGTTGTCCATTTTCATTTGGACAGTCAAGAATAGGCCATGTCATTGTTTGTTGAGGGGGAGGGAAAAAAATGGGCGGGAATTTTTTAGGGTTTGAAAAATTTTGAATCCCAATCTCAACAAATGATATGGCCCATTCTTGGTCATCCAAATGAAAATGAATGATTTGATTTGAGTAATGTTATCCATGTCACGGAAACTTTAATATTAGAAGTGATTCAGTTTCGTAATAATATAGTCTTGCCATGTAGGCAAAGGCTGTCTGGATTTGGGAATTCAGACACGTTCGGGTAGTTTAAGGAAGACCCAATAGCCTGGATCCTCCGTGTAAGCACGTGTGTAAGGATGCTTCGAAAGGTGGGATCGAATCGGCACATGCAACGTGACCCAACCAGCTTTAATTAGAGAAAATGTTCTATTATGACGTAGATGCCCGAATTGTACCCAGAACAAGAATGAGAAAGCCTATCTTGCTTTCATGAAATTGGCTATTGGAGTGCACCTACTCGTCATGTGAAGCTAAAAAAAAATCTGCCAGTAATTTCCCACCATGGCGTTACTGGGGTCTAGAGATCTAGGAAAAAGGGACCATGCTCTTGTAACTTCTTTTTCTACACGACCGAGTGCTCGAATTCAAACAACTCCCTTGAATTGATTGTACAATGTGATCCTTTTTCTAATCGTCGCTGTTGACTATTGGGATAGGGGCACCGTTACAATGATACTAGATGTGCGAAAAAATCTGTATTGCAGGTCCCTATCGTATTAGTTTGGATAAATCTGATATGTCTTTTTTTTTTTTAAAGAAGAAACGCATACGATACGATATAAATAGCTTGGCCATCGCTATCATATCAATTATTGAGCTATATATATTTTGAGAAGAAAAGTAACAGATTTTTTTTGGGGGGGGGGGGGGGGGGATCCATTTTTTACACGTAATTCATGTGGAAAAACTTACATGCATATAGATGTTCATATATGTAAATATGTATGGTGTGAATTTGGGTCGAACCGAACTGATTTTGTGCGTTTTCATTCAATTTGATTTTTGTTTAGGTAATTGAAAAATAATCATTTTGTTCCGTTTCGCAATTTGATTTTGTTTTGGTACTCAAAATCTTCAAAACAATTCTTTTTTTTCCTTTTTCTTTTTTCAGCCTTCTTTTCTACAAAAAACCGTGTGTCCCCTTCACTATGAATGAAGCTGAATTTCATATACTAAAAAAGTACAAGTCAATATACATCACCTTTGTGTAGGGGTGAGCAAAAAAATCGAGATTCACCCAAATCGGACCGGACCGTACCCAATCGATTGGTTTTGGACAGTTCCTAATTCCAATTTGCTGGAACCAGCGAGTGCTGATTCAGTCTCGATTTCAGGTGAAAACTATTCAACTTGACCAACTGGACTGGACCTATATTATATAATATATTCTACGTCTATAGATTCATCAAGCTCATCTCACTTAAGGTCCTTTCTTGAGATATATATCGGCATCTTGTTAAGTTTTATTCAGCATATATAAACGTATACATCAACAAAAAAATCATTCAGAACATACACTGTTCTAGTTGAATACAAGCATAAGAAGTCAGCCAAAAGATCAAACGGTGGATTAGTCTACAGAGACCTATGAAGTAAAAGAACTCATTCTCCTTTGCAAAGGCATTATGCAATAATGAAACAAAGTATAAGTAACAAATGGGTAGAACCGGTCCATGAATCTACTCGGGAATCGGAACTGGGCCGGTGATTCGATTCTTGGGTGGGTCTATGGAACGAGCGATCCAAAATCGATCACCCCTGCTTTGATCTACATTTTTTTTCCCCTTGTTATTATGATATCGCCGAATATGATGTTATGGCAAAATTGGGGGCCTCGAGATGTCACGTCGCCCAGGATGGAGATTGGAGAGTACTTTTCATAATCATGACAATCGATGAAATTCTCTTATATTCTTATGCTTTTCTCCTTTATTATTAATAATTATGAATTAAAGAAAAAAAAGGAAAGGGGAAGGCGTCCACGGTGGCATCCAGAGCGAACAGCAAAATCATGACGACACGCACCGAAGCGAAAAAAAAAATCCACCGTCGAATTTCTGCTCACCGGAAAAGGAAAATCGCGAAATGGTCAATAATGGATCGCCTAATAAAAAAAATTAAATTATATTCGTTTTTTATTATCCTCTGCGACGAGAGCACAGAAGGAATCGGTGGGCGCGAGTTTTACGTCCCCATTCTAAATTCCCCTCTCTCTCTCTCTTTCTCTTCCTCTTCCTCCTCCAAGTTCGACCAACTGCTCCTGTCGAAACGGAGAGAGAGAGAGAGAGAGAGACAGAGAGAGAGAGAGATTGAAGGCCTGTTCACCACGTAAACGAGGTAGCGAGATCGACGGGGGGGAGAGCGAGAGCGCGGAGTGGTGAGGAGGAGACGCCATTTCCGCGGACGGCGCGAGAGCGATCTGAGCGGGCGGAGGTTTAACAGATGGGCACCCTCAAGACATGGAGGAAGGCCTACGGCGCTCTCAAGGACTCCACCAAAGTCGGCCTTGCCCACGTCAACAGCGATTACGCGGTACATCTACTCCATCCTGCAATCGAGATTCTCTCTCTCTCTCTCTCTCTTCTTCTGCTCTTGTTCTTCCGATGTTTTTTTTCGGGGGTTTTTTTTTTCCCTCCTTTTTCATTAATCCTGATGTGGATTCTAGGAATTGGATGTTGCCCTAGTCAAAGCTACGAACCACGTCGAGTGTCCGCCCAAAGAGAGGCACCTCCGCAGTGAGTATTCCCTCCCGATCAGATCGAAATTAGAGCCCTCCTCCTGCTGCTGCTGCTGCTGCTGTGGTTGTTGATACGCTTGTGGTGTGGATGGATGTATATGACTCGTGGATTGGTTCTTGTCTTGTTTTCAGAGATTGCCATCGCCACCTCGGCGGTTCGCCCGCGGGCCGACGTCGCCTATTGCATCCACGCGCTCGCCAGGAGGCTTGCCAAGACGCATAATTGGACGGTACGATCGGTTCTTACTTTGCACCGTTCGGATTGGATACTGTCTATTTCGATATGCTCCTGCGTGGATCTATTGCGCGGTTTGCCCTTCTTATGTTTGCTTAGGCTGGTTGGTTTGTATAACTACTCATTCCGCACGTACTAAAAGGAGTATATTCTCCAGTAAGGAACTCGCACTGACACTGATGCGACTGATGTCACTACTGCCACTTTCATGTAAGCCTTGAATGTATTGGATTGTGGCTTCAGATTGATTTTGATTGATCGCAAAGAATGTGTCCTGCAAATTTTCCATATAATCATTGGGAGAAGAAAGTTGGAGAGCGTATCTTCTTAGGTGGATCATATAGCTCCTTGCAAAAGTACGTTATGTACTATGAGGGTTTGGTTCTAGCTTGAAATTGTAGCAGTTTCTTCTTCGTGGGCTTTTCATCTTAATGCATTGATAAATATAAGTCTTGCATATTCGTTTGACATTCACATTCATCGAGTGATTAATCCGTCATCAGGATTCATATCTTCGTTGTGTTGCCTTGACAACTAAAGGATTGTACATAGTTGTTACTTTGATGGAGGAGTTGGTAAATAAGATGTCAAACTGGTCTAGCTCAGACTTGGTTTTGTATGAGATCTATTTTTAACATCTATGTGCATCTAGAGGTAACCTGCGCTTGGCTGCTTAACATTTTTACTAGTGTATTTGAGACCTCAGAAAAGTTGAGTAAGAAAATATATTGTACTTCGTTTGACAAGAACAAAGCATTCTTCAGAAATTTCGGTTGAATGACACTATGTTCTCTTGGTGACCCTCATCTTCCACAAGAGCTGCCTTAAATAGTCATCACTTCTATGTTGTTTTGGTGCATTTCTTTGTTTACTATGCCTCGTCTCTCTGTGCACCATGCGCGATGCAAATGGTGTGGGTGATTTGTTGAACATAAAGGAAATATCCCTTTGTAAGTATTTGTGAAGAAAGTGGATTACAGGTGTGGAGTTCTGAAGGAGAGGTATTTTTTTGGAAATTGGTTGTGGTGTGAAGGTGGGTGGTATTGTACTTTTACTTCACCTTATGGTAGGTTTTCTATAGGGGCAGAAGCAGAAATTGAACTCACTAAAAGTGAGACCAAAGCAATATTTCTGGTTATATTAGTGGGTTATTACGACGAGGAACTTACTTGTTTTGTAATGAACTAATCTTTTTTTACAGGTAGTCTCAGTAACGGAAAACCTTCCTTCTAAATTATGTCTGATTTGCATCTTTCATGAGCGCTTATTTTTTTTTACAATACAGTTGGTGTTTACTTGTATATTATGAATGACACATGGTCTTTACGAAGTTGTCAAGTTAGTTTGATGTGTAAAGTTTTTGTTCTGTACACAGTTTTTTGATGTTACCTGCTAACTTTCTTGAGTCCTTCATGCTCTAACAGGTGGCACTGAAAACACTGATAGTTATTCACAGACTCTTGAGAGAGGGAGATCCTACATTTCGGGAAGAGCTTTTGGCTTTTTCACTGAGGGACGAATTCTTCAGCTGTCTAATTTTAAGGATGACTCAAGTCCCATAGGTTTTACCTCTCTCTGCTTTTAATTTTTTTGCACTAATCAGCATACTTTTCCTTGAAAATGGAATATGATGTTATCACTGTTTTTTGCACGGTTTCAGCTTGGGACTGCTCAGCCTGGGTGCGCACCTATGCCCTGTTTTTAGAGGAACGACTTGAATGCTTTAGAATAATAAAGTATGACATTGAAGGAGAGCGTCTTCCAAGACCTGCTCAAGGACAGGAGAAGGTATTACATTTTGGTGTATCTTGGTTTTCTCTCCTTAGTTGGAATGGTACAAGGAAATAAATTCTCAATGAGGAGAACGTGCTTGATTTGATTGATATTTGGATTCAACTGGCCAAGAAGCTGTCTATAAGCTTGTGATGCTGATTTCTGAGGTTTGTCGGTCTATTAATATCTATAGTTCTACAAGAATCATAGAATTTGCACGAGTCATGTCATCATCGAAAGTAATTTATTGCTGGAAGTATTCCC
>JAGVVM010003639.1:0-11163 GCA_019149425.1 Psidium friedrichsthalianum
CGTTCTGTCCTCTGTCTCTCACGTCTCTCCTCAAGGGTTCGCTCGTGTGTCCCTTAGGGTTTGCTCGTCTCTCCCCTGTGCGACGGTGGATTGCGAAAGGGTTGCTCCTCTGTTTCGCTCGATGGTTCTCTCAGAGGCGTCGCTTCTCTCTCTTCGATCGAGGGTTCGTTGAAGGGTTTGCTCGTCGATTGCAAAGGGTGCTCATCTGTCTTCGCTCGATCGTTCGCTCAAAGGGTTCGCTCTCTCTTCAGTTGAGGATTCGCTCGTCTGCTCAAGGGTTTGCCGAAGGGTTCGCTCATTGATTGTGAAGGATTTGGTCATCTATCTTCGCTCGATGGTTCGCTCAGAGGGTTCTCTTCTCTCTCTTCAGTCGAGGGTTCGCATGTTTGGTCAGAGGGTTCGCTGAAGGTTTCACTTTTCTCTCTTCGTTCGCTGCAAAGCGAAGCTCTGTCTTGCTTGTCTGTGACGGTCGATTCCTCCGCTCGTCTGCGAAGCGAACCTTCTCAGTAATCAACAAGTTACAAAGCACCTCTCTATCTTCGCTTGCTCTGTGGACAAGTGACCCACCGCAAAGCTCAATCTCCTAACCGCGAAGTTCAACCTCAATCTTCGGCGAGAGATTCCCAACTCAATTCTGTTGGAGGTTAGGCTTTCTCTCTCGTGTTTGTGTTGAATTTATTTTGAATTCGATTTTAGGGTTTTCATGAGTCAAATGTCGATTAAATCCAAGCTAGGTATTCATATTCATGTTTTTATCTACTACTGTCTTGACTGGAGAGGTTGATGGCAAACATGCTTCTCGTTGGATGTGTTTTTGGACATACGGGTGTTCATTTATGTGCTGTGTTTCATTAAACAACTGATGGGTTTGCTTTTTGGGTTGGGAAGTTTGGTGGATTGGTGTTAACGAAGGGTTGTGTCAGGAATTACATGTAGAAGAAGAAGAAGAAGAGGAGGAAAGAAACAAAAAGATTTGACTTTTGTATGACGAGATTCATGCTTGATGCTCTGTTTGGTTGAGTGGGTAAAATTAATTCGAAAGAAGGATTTTTTTTGGTGCCTGTGTTGGTTATTGGATCTTGGAATTTGATAAACGATGCTGTCTTTGAGATTGGTGTGGTTAATTTTTCATATTCATGTATCTCCTTTGTGTTCTGAAAGTCAAATTTAGCTCATTCATATCCAAACTACCTCCGTGGTTTATATAATTATTTCTTCTTAGTAATTTCCTTTTGCAGGGTTGGCATTCTCTAATGCTTGTGCATACAGAGGTTTCCTGAAGTGTGGGATATTTGGTTTTTCACGGTTTCATATATTTTCAGAAAAAACGACATGGCACCTTTCTGACTTTCCGGCATCTGGTCTCTCTCAAAATCTCAAAGTACCAAGTAAGCTCTACTTTGAAGCAAGTCCTTGATTGTCCCAACTAGATACATGAAAATTATGATGACAAGGAAATATTTAATAATGCTGTGTTTTCCAAGTATTTCTAGTTGAGTAAGGAATTCAGAGTCGTACAATTCCAGCAGCCTTTAGCAGAAGTTACTTGTGCTTGCAGGCAAGCTAAGGATATAGTTAAAGGCATAAAGAAGCGTCTTGGAAGCGAGAATTCTAAGGTTCAACTCCTTGCTTTAATGGTAGGTTTTGGAAATTTTCGTTGCCTTTAAGTTAGAAGGGCAGTGGACTTCTGTTTTCCTCGTGAATGCGCCTGTGTTATTGCTGCGATTTTGAAGCACTATAGTAATCATAAAGTGTTGGTCCTACTTTGTTCCAAGTAGTGGTATCAAATTCAGTTAGAAGCGCAGTGGTATCAAATTCAGTTGTTCACTTTTTTGTTCCAAGTCGTTGGAAATTTGCCTAACTAATCAAATCATGTACTTTGGTTTTCATAGATATGCAAAGATTGCTCCACTTGCAGTAGGTTTCAGCTATCGGGACTGTTTTGACTTAGATTTGCCAATAAAGAGCTGGTATCCTCCTTTCCCTTGCTATGATGTGTTCTTGAATTATTATTATGTAATGCGTGTGAGCATGTTCCTTCTGAATTTGAGGAATGTTATAATTGTATTTAATGAGTTGATTCATCTTATACTCAACCAGTTTAGACTAAATGGCATCCCATAAAGACACGGTCATTGCAAAGTGGACCGACCAATTGACCGAATTGTTTGTAAGTATCATGGTAGACGAGGTTAAAAAGGGAAATCAAACTTCCACTACTTTCAACAAAGCAGGGTGGAATAATATTCAGCGAGAGTTCAACAAACAGACAGAACGCGAGTATACTCTACCTCAGTTCAAGAACAGGACTTTTAAACTGAAGCAAGAGTACGGTAGTTTTAAGAAGCTTCTTAGCCAATCGGGATTTGATGGGATAATATAAACAAAAAGGTTGTTGTGGAGGATGAAACTGTCTGGGGTTCTCATATCAAGGTATAGCCTTACTTGGGTCTTTTGATTGTAACTTTCTATGTATGCTTTAATAATGTCGTTGATGTATGTTCTTTTAAAAATGGTGCAGGCTAATCCCAAATGGGCAAAATTTAGGAATGAAGGGTTTCCTTTGTATCCCCAGCTTTGTATTTTATTTGAGGATACATATGCTGCTGGAGAGTATACGACAGGAAATGTGCAAGAGTTTGTGTCATCAGAGGGTGATGAAAATGTTGCTTTTGGTGGAAATGATGGTGGTGTTGCATCAGGTGTACCGGAGGAATTAGGGGCACGAGATCCACAGGTTGAAGATGAGTCGGGTAATGAAGACCAAACTGGAGAGAGGTTGGATGATGAACCAATGGCTACGCCAGTTCGTGAGAAGCACAGGTTGGATAGGACTCCAAATTCTAAGAGGAGGAGAAAGAGCACTACATATGACTTTGCCGGCACTTGCAAAATCATTCAAGAAGCCGTCAAAATGAAGATGAGCCAATCATCACATACCTCTATCACCTCACAGGCCTCACAATCTTCTGACCCATACTCCATGGGAGCTGTGATTGCCATCCTAAAAGCTATGCCTGACATGGAACTAGGTCTTTACACCAAAGTAGTGAATCATACTTGCATGAATGCTGCTTGGAGAGAGGCCTTCATCTTAACAGAGCCCGAATGGAGACTTGGACTTCTTAATTCTATTTAAGTAGATGTTCGTATATGCTTTGAACTTTTTTTGTGGCTTCATTTAACTGAAGCCTATGTATTTGAGACACTTTGGATGTGTTTTGATTATGCAACTATGGTTATGTGGTAACTTATGTTAATTAATTTGCACTATTATTTAAATTCCTTACTTATCAGTAGATATGTTATGTTTCCTTATTTACTTTTTTGTTTTTGCATTCCATTTTTGTGTGATGACTTTTGTTGTCATAAGGTAGCTTATTAATTCACGCTTTTCCTTTTTTAGGTAATATGGAAGGGGGTAGTAATCAGGTAGCTTCAATTGAAGGAGTTGTACCAGGTGATGAAGACTTTGATGAGGATGATTATTTTTTACTGATGGCATGGATGTGCCTTTGTGAGTTGCATATGTCACGCCCCGAACCTCCACGAGCACGCGACATCTGCACGACGATCGAAGGTCGATAATAAACGCGCGACATCCCAGGAACCTGTCGCCGACCTAACGATCCAAATAGCGGAAGCAATACAATATCCCTGACCACAATTGAGCAAAGGAAAAGCGCGACCAATAACACTCGCCATCTTCTTATTGGCACCATCCATTGTCTTCATCGTCTCCATCGTTCGATCCAATGCCAAACCTACACATCTGAAAATATAATCCCCAAACGGGGTGAGCTAACACGGCTCAGCAAGTTCACCTTCTAAATCTCGCTCAGGATACCAGATACTCTTAGATCGAACCCTAAGCATGCAATTCTATCATATCATAGCAAATAAATAAAGTGCATACGAATGCATGCTCAAAACACAATCGTCACGTCTTATTATAATATCTAAGCCAATCACTTTGCCTAATCTGTTTCGATTCCGTCGGAATTGCTCCAATTGGCATTCTAACTTATCTCGACTTCGACACACGCCACCCGAGCCTACCAAACGTCGGTCTAACTATCAAGAACAGCAATTTCTCGAGGCTACACAGTGCATCCAGCACACCCACAGAATCGATTTTCACAAATATCTCTAAACCAGACAAATTTCTAACCGAACTACCTCTAATCGCATCATAGAGCTAATCCATGAATAATCCAATGCCCTACTCAAGATTTAGAAGTAAAACTTACCTAAATAAGGCTAACAAGCCAGGGAAACAAGCTGGAACAGAGGCGGACAGCCGGTGGCAGCAAACGGATTTGGAAATCGACGTTAGATCGCGATGATCTAAGGTGAACCGAACTTTGCAGAGGCTGGAAAAGAATGAAAACATGCTAAAAAATCAATATTTGAACCTAAAATGAGTCCTAGAGGCTGCTGGAGTCAAGATACTTCAACATGAACAAGATACGAAATTCGAGCAGCAAAAGACAGATTCGTCGACTGATACGAGAAAGCATATTTGAAAGGTCAAACGACCTTCGATCGAGGTGATTCAAGTTGGGTTAGAACCACAAGAGATAGAAATACAACATACCCGAAAATCACGACGATCCAACGGTCGGATTTTCGTCGACGGCCAGTTGAAGTTGGCAGCAGAAAACTGGGATTCAGCCTGTGTAGGGTCCGTTTTGGCTCTGTTTGAGGGGGGTTCCAGGGCTCATCTTGAGCTGATTTTTGGTGGATATATACTAGAGAGAATGATGAAGATGTGGATAAAAGGGCGTCTCAAAATGACGACGTTTGGGCAGCGAACGAGCGGCACAACGAGTGGCGGTTTTCCGGCGGCCAAAACCAGAGAGAAAACCAAGAGAGAGAGAGGGCCACGAAATTTTCTTTGGGAGAGAGAGAGTAATCTGCTAATAATGGAAGAGAGAGAGAGAGAAAAATATCTTCAATTATTGGCGGTACTATTCATCGGTTGACCGGGCACTATTCATCAGTTGACCGGTCAAAAGGTTTGACCGACGGCGACCGATGGTCGATTGATGCGATTGATGTGATTGACAATGACTGATGAGACATTTCTCGAATTCGTGCATTTCAGGACCGTAGGTCTCGATCGGTGTTGATTTGGCTCAATCGCGATCGGAAATAACTTCGGATTTCGTCGTAAAATTTTTCTAGCTTCTCTAAAAATATTCTTACCCTCATGCCATGGATTCTAGTACAAGACGGGAGCGAGATGGCAATTTTCAATTTTTGCCCTTTCTTTAGACACTTTGAAGTCAAACTGCCAATTTCACGCCTTTCCAGGCGATGTCCAATTTTTTGTCTCTTAATCCTCAAAATCTAATATTATTTCAACTTATAAATGTCCAAAATTCGGGATGTTACAGCATAGGTCCATGCGCACGAAAGAACCTATTAGGGATAGTATGTTGTCAGGACCCGAATGGATAAGGAAGGTTCTTGATGGACTTCAGCTAGAGCATACGAAGCATTTAGAATGGAGAGACATGTATTTTTTTAATCTGTGTGGTTTACTAAAAGCAAGAGAAAAAAAAAAAAAAAAAAAAAAAATCTCCCTTGCTTTTAGTAAACACACAGATTAAAAAATACATGTCTCTCCATTCTAAATGCTTCGTATGCTCTAGCTGAATGTCCATCAAGAACCTTCCTTATCCATTCGGGTCCTGACAACATACTATCCCTAATAGGTTCTTTCGTGCGCATGGACCTATGCTGTAACATCCCGAATTTTGGACATTTATAAGTTGAAATAATATTAGATTTTGAGGATTAAGAGACAAAAATTGGACATCGCCTGGAAAGGCGTGAAATTGGCAGTTTGACTTCAAAGTGTCTAAAGAAGGGCAAAATTGAAAATTGCCATCTCGCTCCCGTCTTGTACTAGAATCCATGGCATGAGGGTAAGAATATTTTTTAGAGAAGCTAGAAAAATTTTACGACGAAATCCGAAGTTATTTTCCGATCGCGATTGAGCCAAATCAACACCGATCGAGACCTACCGGTCCTGAATTGCACGAATTTCGAGAAATGTCTCATCAGTCATTGTCAATCACATCAATCGCATCAATCGACCATCGGTCGCCGTCGGTCAACCTTTTGACCGGTCAACTGATGAATAGTGCCGGTCAACCGATGAATAGTACCCGCCAATAATTGAAGATATTTTTCTCTCTCTCTCTCTTCCATTATTAGCAGATTACTCTCTCTCTCCCCAGAAAATTTCGTGGCCCTCTCTCTCTCTTGGTTTTCTCTCTTGGTTTTGGCCGCCGGAAAACCGCCACTCGTTGTGCCGCTCGTTCGCTGCCCAAACGTCGTCATTTTGAGACGCCCTTTTATCCACATCTTCATCATTCTCTCTAGTATATATCCACCAAAAATCAGCTCAAGATGAGCCCTGGAACCCCTCAAACAGAGCCAAAACGGACCCTACACAGGCTGAATCCCAGTTTTCTGCTGCCAACTTCAACTGGCCGTCGACGAAAATCCGACCGTTGGATCGTCGTGATTTTCGGGTATGTTGTATTTCTATCTCTTGTGGTTCTAACCCAACTTGAATCACCTCGATCGAAGGTCGTTTGACCTTTCAAATATGCTTTCTCGTATCAGTCGACGAATCTGTCTTTTGCTGCTCGAATTTCGTATCTTGTTCATGTTGAAGTATCTTGACTCCAGCAGCCTCTAGGACTCATTTTTAGGTTCAAAATATTGATTTTTTAGCATGTTTTCATTCTTTTCCAGCCTCTGCAAAGTTCGGTTCACCTTAGATCATCGCGATCTAACGTCGATTTCCAAATCCGTTTGCTGCCACCGGCTGTCCGCCTCTGTTCCAGCTTGTTTCCCTGGCTTGTTAGCCTTATTTAGGTAAGTTTTACTTCTAAATCTTGAGTAGGGCATTGGATTATTCATGGATTAGCTCTATGATGCGATTAGAGGTAGTTCGGTTTAGAAATTTGTCTGGTTTAGAGATATTGTGAAAATCGATTCTGTGGGTGTGCTGGATGCACTGTGTAGCCTCGAGAAATTGCTGTTCTTGATAGTTAGACCGACGTTTGGTAGGCTCGGGTGGCGTGTGTCGAAGTCGAGATAAGTTAGAATGCCAATTGGAGCAATTCCGACGGAATCGAAACAGATTAGGCAAAGTGATTGGCTTAGATATTATAATAAGACGTGACGATTGTTTTTGAGCATGCATTCGTATGCACTTTATTTATTTGCTATGATATGATAGAATTGCATGCTTAGGGTTCGATCTAAGAGTATCTGGTATCCTGAGCGAGATTTAGAAGGTGAACTTGCTGAGCCGTGTTAGCTCACCCCGTTTGGGGATTATATTTTCAGATGTGTAGGTTTGGCATTGGATCGAACGATGGAGACGATGAAGACAATGGATGGTGCCAATAAGAAGATGGCGAGTGTTATTGGTCGCGCTTTTCCTTTGCTCAATTGTGGTCAGGGATATTGTATTGCTTCCGCTATTTGGATCGTTAGGTCGGCGACAGGTTCCTGGGATGTCGCGCGTTTATTATCGACCTTCGATCGTCGTGCAGATGTCGCGTGCTCGTGGAGGTTCGGGGCGTGACATATGCAACTCACAAAGGCACATCCATGCCATCAGTAAAAATAATCATCCTCATCAAAGTCTTCATCACCTGGTACAACTCCTTCAATTGAAGCTACCTGATTACTACCCCCTTCCATATTACCTAAAAAAGGAAAGCGTGAATTAATAAGCTACCTTATGACAACAAAAGTCATCACACAAAAATGGAATGCAAAAACAAAAAAGTAAATAAGGAAACATAACATATCTACTGATAAGTAAGGAATTTAAATAATAGTGCAAATTAATTAACATAAGTTACCACATAACCATAGTTGCATAATCAAAACACATCCAAAGTGTCTCAAATACATAGGCTTCAGTTAAATGAAGCCACAAAAAAAGTTCAAAGCATATACGAACATCTACTTAAATAGAATTAAGAAGTCCAAGTCTCCATTCGGGCTCTGTTAAGATGAAGGCCTCTCTCCAAGCAGCATTCATGCAAGTATGATTCACTACTTTGGTGTAAAGACTAGTTCCATGTCAGGCATAGCTTTTAGGATGGCAATCACAGCTCCCATGGAGTATGGGTCAGAAGATTGTGAGGCCTGTGAGGTGATAGAGGTATGTGATGATTGGCTCATCTTCATTTTGACGGCTTCTTGAATGATTTTGCAAGTGCCGGCAAAGTCATATGTAGTGCTCTTCTCTCCTCTCTTAGAATTTGGAGTCCTATCCAACCTGTGCTTCTCACGAACTGGCGTAGCCATTGGTTCATCATCCAACCTCTCTCCAGTTTGGTCTTCATTACCCGACTCATCTTCAACCTGTGGATCTCGTGCCCCTAATTCCTCCGGTACACCTGATGCAACACCACCATCATTTCCACCAAAAGCAACATTTTCATCACCCTCTGATGACACAAACTCTTGCACATTTCCTGTCGTATACTCTCCAGCAGCATATGTATCCTCAAATAAAATACAAAGCTGGGATACAAAGGAAACCCTTCATTCCTAAATTTTGCCCATTTGGGATTAGCCTGCACCATTTTTAAAAGAACATACATCAACGACATTATTAAAGCATACATAGAAAGTTACAATCAAAAGACCCAAGTAAGGCTATACCTTGATATGAGAACCCCAGACAGTTTCATCCTCCACAACAACCTTTTTGTTTATATTATCCCATCTAAATCCCGATTGGCTAAGAAGCTTCTTAAAACTACCGTACTCTTGCTTCAGTTTAAAAGTCCTGTTCTTGAACTGAGGTAGAGTATACTCGCGTTCTGTCTGTTTGTTGAACTCTCGCTGAATATTATTCCACCCTGCTTTGTTGAAAGTAGTGGAAGTTTGATTTCCCTTTTTAACCTCGTCTACCATGATACTTACAAACAATTCGGTCAATTGGTCGGTCCACTTTGCAATGACCGTGTCGTTATGGGATGCCATTTAGTCTAAACTGGTTGAGTATAAGATGAATCAACTCATTAAATACAATTATAACATTCCTCAAATTCAGAAGGAACATGCTCACACGCATTACATAATAATAATTCAAGAACACATCATAGCAAGGGAAAGGAGGATACCAGCTCGTTATTGGCAATCTAAGTCAAAACAGTCCCGATAGCTGAAACCTACTGCAAGTGGAGCAATCTTTGCATATCTATGAAAACCAAAGTACATGATTTGATTAGTTAGGCAAATTTCCAACGACTTGGAACAAAAAGTGAACAACTGAATTTGATACCACTGCGCTTCTAACTGAATTTGATACCACTACTTGGAACAAAGTAGGACCAACACTTTATGATTACTATAGTGCTTCAAAATCGCAGCAATAACACAGGCGCATTCACGAGGAAAACAGAAGTCCACTGCCCTTCTAACTTTAAAGGCAACGAAAATTTCCAAAACCTACCATTAAAGCAAGGAGTTGAACCTTAGAATTCTCGCTTCCAAGACGCTTCTTTATGCCTTTAACTATATCCTTAGCTTGCCTGCAAGCACAAGTAACTTCTGCTAAAGGCTGCTGGAATTGTACGACTCTGAATTCCTTACTCAACTAGAAATACTTGGAAAACACAGCATTATTAAATATTTCCTTGTCATCATAATTTTCATGTATCTAGTTGGGACAATCAAGGACTTGCTTCAAAGTAGAGCTTACTTGGTACTTTGAGATTTTGAGAGAGACCAGATGCCGGAAAGTCAGAAAGATGCCATGTCGTTTTTTCTGAAAATATATGAAACCGTGAAAAACCAAATATCCCACACTTCAGGAAACCTCTGTATGCACAAGCATTAGAGAATGCCAACCCTGCAAAAGGAAATTACTAAGAAGAAATAATTATATAAACCACGGAGGTAGTTTGGATATGAATGAGCTAAATTTGACTTTCAGAACACAAAGGAGATACATGAATATGAAAAATTAACCACACCAATCTCAAGACAGCATCGTTTATCAATTCCAAGATCCAATAACCAACACAGGCACCAAAAAAAATCCTTCTTTCGAATTAATTTTACCCACTCAACCAAACAGAGCATCAAGCATGAATCTCGTCATACAAAAGTCAAATCTTTTTGTTTCTTTCCTCCTCTTCTTCTTCTTCTTCTCCATGTAATTCCTGACACAACCCTTCGTTAACACCAATCCACCAAACTTCCCAACCCAAAAAGCAAACCCATCAGTTGTTTAATGAAACAACAACACATAAATGAACACCCGTATGTCCAAAAACACATCCAACGAGAAGCATGTTTGCCATCAACCTCTCCAGTCAAGACAGTAGTAGATAAAAACATGAATATGAAATACCTAGCTTGGATTTAATCGACATTTGACTCATGAAAACCCTAAAATCGAATTCAAAATAAATTCAACACAAACACGAGAGAGAAAGCCCTAACCTCCAACAGAATTGAGTTGGGAATCTCTCGCCGAAGATTGAGGTTGAACTTCGCGGTTAGGAGATTGAGCTTTGCGGTGGGTCACTTGTCCACAGAGCAAGCGAAGATAGAGAGGTGCTTTGTAACTTGTTGATTACTAGAGAAGGTTCGCTTCGCAGACGAGCGGAGAATCGACCGTCACAGACAAGCAAAGACAGAGCTTCGCTTTGCAGCGAACGAAGAGAGAAAAGTGAAACCTTCAGCGAACCCTCTGACCAAACATGCGAAACCCTCGACTGAAGAGAGAGAAGAGAACCCTCTGAGCGAACCATCGAGCGAAGATAGATGACCAATCCTTCACAATCGATGAGCGAACCCTTCGGCAAACCCTTCGAGCAGACGAGCGAATCCTCAACTGAAGAGAGAGCGAACCCTTTGAGCGAACGATCGAGCGAAGACAGATGAGCACCCTTTGCAATCGACGAGCAAACCCTTCAACGAACCCTCGATCGAAGAGAGAGAAGCGACGCCTCTGAGAGAACCATCGAGCGAAACAGAGGAGCAACCCTTTCGCAATCCACCGTCGACAGGGGAGAGACGAGCAAACCCTAAGGGACACACGAGCGAACCCTTGAGGAGAGACGTGAGAGACAGGGGGGGGGGGCACGTGCGAGACAGAGACAGACG
>JAGVVM010003640.1:0-17700 GCA_019149425.1 Psidium friedrichsthalianum
CACGGCACTCAGCATAGCAGGGCCAATGCGCTCGCGAACAAGTCTACCACTTAAAAGGCTTGCAATGACGTCGATCTGCGATTGGGAGGAGGCAAGGATAAATGATGGTCAGTGCAATCTGTTTGAGGATGACATTAAATGGTATAGCTCAATCATATCTCTAATTCGCGTATAGAGCTAAGTGGCGCACCAAATAGAGAAGACACCTCACACCGGATTCATCTGATTGCCAGAGAAGAAGGGAATACTCAAAGACTTCAATCGAGAAGACAGCCCCAGAAATGGCTCCAACTGCGGCACCTCGAATGAATCCGCTCTCTGTCTCTTGGCCAATCAAAGCTCCGGTCATCGCTCCAAGTAAGGTTCCCACTGCAGTAACAGGGTTTTCATCCTTTTCAGTGTAAAGTTAAGGTAAAACACACAGTACTGGCGTCATGTCATGTTTCGAATTCATTGAAGCCACTCGTACTTAGATGCGTCAAGCTTCATTAAAACACCTCCAAGCACTTCTCTTTGTGACAAAGTCCTCTTCTTCCACTCACAACATGAACCGGACTCAGCAAAATTACTCTGTGTTTAGATCACAAATAAATGGTCCTTTATTTACATCAGAAATGGACACAAAAAGAACTTGCACAAAACACCCTGCATCCCAAAATTACAGAGAACAGACCAAATTGACAGATTAGCAAACTGAGAGAGGGGGAGGGGGGGAAGATAAGTCGTTGGCCAAAAAGACATGAACAAACAGCAAAACCAAGAAACGCTTCGATGGAAACAAGGAACCATTAAATAAGACGACGCAGAAACAAATCGAGAGAAGCAAACTCACCAACTGCGAAGAAAAACGTGAAGACCGCGGAGAAGACATTGGCCAGAATTGCAGAAACTGCCGCACTGCACATCTCTCTGACCCTTTCGACGAGATCCACAGCTACGGAACTCGATGGCAGATTGAACCGAGTCGATGGGTGCTCGTAAAACTCCATTTTCCCTCGTCGAACGTTAATGGGTGGTGCTCGTGATCTATCGAAGGTTGGGGCTTTCACATGAAAGGAGGTCTTATATACAGGAAGACGAGATGCGCACGCTTAAGCCCCCTAAAGAGACGACGAAAAGAGACAACATCAACCTACCCGCATTAAAAACCAAATGTCTCTCTTCTTCCTGGTTTTGGTTTCTTTATCGACAATTAAAAAACTCCCTCTACCCGTTTTCTTCCAAGAACCGTTGTCCTTCTCCCTATCTCTATCCCCTCGTGAGAAATCAAGAAAGGAGGGCAAGGAGGGGAAGAAGAAGAAAGAAGAAGAAGAAGAAGAAGAACCTTCCTTTGAAAAATCTGACGCGCACGCAGATTGGACTATAGATTGAGGACGAACCGAACGAAAACAGCAGGTCCGCCCATCTTCTCACCATGATATTCAATTTTGTGCGGTCCACAAGGTGCTTATCTTGGTTCCTCCCCATTGGAAATACCTTCTTTTCCTTTGGCCTCGTGGAATTCCATTTTGCTCCTCGAATTTTAGCACTTGTTGCAAATCGCTCCCCGAAATCTTGAAATCGCGGATGCGACGTCCCTGGCGTTGACTCCTCCAGACACGCGCTTGACGCATCACTGATTGTAGAATTGAATTGTATTTTGCCTCCCGAGGCCCGACCTTTTCGATTTTGCAACTTTCCGCTTAAAAGTTCTGAAATTGGTTGCCGGGTCCCTTCTAGGATTGTTGACTTGGGCCAACTTTCATAAGAGGCCCACACCTTTGATAGATCTTCCAAATCTTCCCCATTATTTCAACAATGATCAATCACATTACAAACTTTCGTCCAAACTTCCCAAGCTGCAATGCGATCAACCAAAATTTGTATTTCGGCTTCGAAAAATGACCTGTAGGGCTTGCAATATGATATGAGACATAAAGCGAAAAATTAACTAATGCAAAGATAGATCCTAACGTTCCATGAAAAGCAAGTAAAATGATCAATTTTATGTGATTTGACAGAACAGCAAGTGTTAAGGTCACAAAAAGAGGGATATGCAAATTAGTGCATGTTTATGGCATCAGACATGATTAAAGTTAGGACAATTTGAGTATTCCATGCACGGCGTACGTTTGTTCCATGTGAATGTCTCGTAGTATGTGTCTGAACTCGTATCAGAACAGTATGCATTCGAGCAATGCAAAGAAACTTGCATAGTCCAAGTAAAAAGAAGGTTGAAGCTGTCAAACTGAGTAAAGTTGACACAGGTGCTCATGAATGCCAAACAAAAAGAGAGAATACAACACCTCAAATTTGGCATCTCGATCATTCTCTTCACCATCTCAAGCACTATACTTCATTCTAAGGGGAAAATTTTAATTTAACGAACAAAAGGAAAGAGAACTTATTTTCCTGTCTGGTCTTCTCTACAGCTCTAATTTACAGCAAGAAAAATACTGGCAGTCAGCACAAAAGTAACGAACCAAGATCTACAGCATGGACGATTGATCTGCTCGCAGAGGACCATAAGCCGATCTGAAATGCAAGGAATTATGATTCATCTCATTACTTCACCAACTTCATTAGAACGTACGAGTAAAGGACAATGTATGCAGCGGTCAAAGCGATCAGTTGTGCATCAAGGACCAGAAGTAATCCCTTCAGTAGGTGAAAGGATATACAACAATACGGCACAAAAAACTTGCCATCATCAGGATATCTTTGAAAATGCCAAGAAACCAGAAGAAGCAATGGGCGGAATTCAATCATCAGCTTCCCGAAATGATCAGTTTTCAGCCTCCTTCGCAGTGAAAGACGTAGGAAATAGGCCACCGAACATTCTGTATCAGAAAAAGGAAATCGACCAAAGAACTTTCTGCATCAGAAACTTGTTTTTCACAAGAATCTGCCAGAAACCTGCAAATCTCGAAATGTGAAAGACTCAAGTTCCGGAATGCGGTAAAAGAAAGGCAACATCTCATGACTGCAATCTGTCAGGATACATTGGAAAAGGACCTGGACGTTTTTGCTTTCGCCAGTTTTTTTTTTTTTTTTCTGCTAGACAGTATGATTGTGGAACAATGTTGATTAAAAAGGTGCATCCATGATAAGTGGAAAACTCACCTTCACATTCCGGATGATAATTCAGACTTTGTACTCATGGACACGCATCCATTTGGCAGATGACCACTTATTACCCTTAATCACAAGGCAAACACCTGATAGCAAAGGGACAAGAGCTTCTCTCATGCAGCATTCGACGGTGCCGGGTTTGAAAAAAATAATAACTTTGGGAGAATAGACTCATGCGTTCCAGCTTTTAGATTTTAATTAGAGGCACGCAAAAGTTCAGGAAAAGAGCCCTTCTTCTAATCCCAGCATTCTCATAATCGGTGATGAAATCGTTCTTACAACCTGATCAGCAAGAGTTACAACTGACCGTTCAAACTAGAGTCATCCCATGTGGCATAAGGTCTCATGCTCCAGAAGAGCAAGGCATCCCCCCATCTTCGGTTTAACAGATGAACCCTTCTTCCCACAATCAAGTTGCTCATTCCACATGTTAGGTGACCTTAGACCTCTCTCATCTCAAAAAGCTAGGAATAACACCAACAATCTCCTCCTCACACATCAGGCCATGGGTTGGAGGTAGGGATAACCCGTATCTCTCCCGTGTGATTATTGGGTCCAGACTTGTTAGTGACTTGAGTTTTGATACCAGTGTTGGATGATCTTGAGCTTCTCTTATCCCAAAAGTTAGCTCTAAGATTGAGACTTTTCCTCACACTTATAAACCAACTACCAGCCCCTTCCACAACCGATGTGGGATAACACCAATAGGACAACTAAAATTCCCTTCATCGGCCCCAGGTGAGGGCGTCGTAGCCCTCGCCTGGCAACCGGCAATGGTCGGCGAACACCCTCTCCGGCCCTCAATAAATAAAAAAATAAAAAAAAGAAAGAGAAAAAAAAAGAAAAAGAAAAAAAATATAAATTTTTTTTTTTAGCATTAGTTGTGCCACATGGAATGAGCGGTGTCCATGTCGGCTATTTCCGGCCAAAATTAGATGGATGGACTCAATTAACACAAATACATTGAACTAGCGTCAATAAAAAGTTTAAGACTGAATTGTCATAAATGCAATATGTTTAAGACTTTTTTTATACTTTTTCCAAAAATCTATGTGAAGCTTATAAAAATACTTTTTGAAATATAAATAGCATTCTAAACATTGAGGAGAAATTAATAAAGATCACACGTTTTACTTCTTAAAAGCAAACGAAAGCTACGACAGAACAACTGCAAACGGCTTAATTTATGAATATGTTTTAGGGCCATGTACTTAGTATTTTTGTTCCAAAAAAAAAACAGCCAAAAAACAGAACCAAAAAAAAGTAAAAAACAAGGTTGTATTTTTCAAAACTAAACGGTGTCTGTCTTCAGAAGTTGTTGACCGGGGAGTGCGTGTGCGTGTGCGTGTGCGTGTGCGTGTGAGTGTGGGATTTGCATACAGGAAATGTTTGTAACTACAGATGTTGGAAATACACGATTAAGGAGGAGATGCCAAAGAGCAGAGTACTCTGTTCCGCTTCGTGTCTCGCTCAGGAAGATCCTCGAGTAAGAGCTCAACAAGTCACTCTCCGCTTTCGCTGCGCCTGCGATGGACATCACGACCAGAACTCCCCGCCTCATCTGAAACACGACGTTGAACTCACCCAACTTCAACCTCTCTCTCTCTCTCTCTCTCTCTCACAGACCCAGTTGGGTGTCAAATTCGACCATGGGTAATCTTTGAGAAATGTGATCCAACATGCGTTTCAACTGTTTTCTATCAAGTTTCTTGAGACGGATTAAGAACGTTCCTTTGTGTGATTAACGAGTTCTTTCATTTATTTGCTTTTGGCCTGTTTGTATTTGTTGATGCGGGAGTGAGAATCCATTCGAGAAAAGCATGCTGAGGAGGCTTGAGAAGCCTGACGGTGGTGAGTTTGGCAAGTACTACGCTTTGCCAGCTCTCGACGACCCTCGAAATGGTCAAGTCCCACTTTTTCTCCTGTTTTATGCATGTTTTAGCGGCTGACGATTTGTGTAGGATTGATGTTTGTATGAAGATCAAAACGAGAGTCTTCCAACTTTTCTCTCATAAGCAAGCAGGAGCAACAATTTTCTGTCATTCTTGTTGGGCATTGTTATTATTCATCACGTCCCGTGTCTTCTCTTTCATTCTTTACGTAAATAATTTGATTTATTGCAACAAATGATGAGAAATCGAGCTACATGAAAGGTAGGCCAAGCGGGCTGACTACTGCAGATTTCGGTTGATCACTCACCTTTTCATTGTAAAAACTCTATATCCTGTTTGTAAGTGTCAATGCATATCTCGAGTACAGAATTATCTGCTTAGCTCTGTTGATTAGCACACTTAAATAGATCAGAACCGTGGGAAATTCTGACTCCTGAAGTCGTCTCCTTTTTGGGCTTTGTACAGTTTCAAAATTCTGAAATAGTACCCTTGAGAACGAAGACCGATGTATGCTAGGTTAGGTGCTGACGGAGAGTTAATTTTGATAATGCAGATAGGCTTCCAATATCTATTAAGGTCCTCCTTGAATCGGCAATCAGAAACTGCGATGAGTTTCAGGTCAAAAGTGAGGATGTTGAGAAAATCATTGATTGGGAGAATACTTCTTCAAAGTGGGTTGAAAGTCCCTTCATGCCAGCTAGAGTATTGCCTCAGGTTAACATTGTTCACAAATTAATAAGGTAATTTTTACCAGGACTTTTTAGTTACCTCATTTTATGATGGCCGTTATCTTTTTCCTCATGATTTTACAAGAGTGCCTCCTATTGTTGATCTAGCTTGCATGCGCAATACCGTCAAGAACCTTGGAGGAGACCCAGAAAAAATCAATCCGATGGTAAGCAATATGTGCACGTGCTAGACCAGTGTTTTTTTTTCACCTTCAAACCAAAAATTCAATAGAAAACAACGAAATGATTCAATAACTGGACATGGAGAGGACAAGCTCTTCGAGTCTTCATGTAGATATTTAGACAGCTGATGCACAATTTATGTGATGCAGGTTCCGATAGATCTTGTTATTGACCACTCAGTTCAAGCTGACGTGATGAGGTCAGAAAATGCAGTACAAGCGAATATGGACCTCGAGTTTGAACGCAACAAAGAAAGATTCTGTTTTCTCAAGTGGGGAGCCATAGCGTTCCATAGCATGCTTGTTCTTCCACCTGGAGGCGCGATTGTCCAGCAGGTGTTACAAGATAGTGCATGCATTTTCTAGGAGCCCAAAAGAAAGAGTTTATCGTGTGCTATACCAACAAGAACCATGTGCTATGTTGGGCACACTAGTCCTTAGAGACTCAATTTAATCTACTCCTTTTCTAGCATTTGCTTCGTCTAGCCAAAAATTGACTTTGTTGAATCTGATGTGTAGGTTAATTTGGAACACCTTGGCAGAGTTGTGTTTAATACCACTGGCGTTCTATACCCAGATAGTGTTATTGGTACTGATTCCCATATGACCATGATAGGCGGGTTGGGAGTTGCTGGCTGGGGAGTTGGTGGAATAGAAGCCGCAGCTGCAATGCTTGGACAGGTAAAGAGTCCTGCGCCGCTGTCTTAGGATTGTTTTTGCGTCCTTAATAGATGCAACAAGTCTCACTAAGTTGATGATTTTTGCTGAAATGTCTACAGTCACAGTAGTTAACTAGTAATTGCTACACCTAGTTTTGCTTGAACCACCTCAACCTACTGAATATGCAGCCAATGAGTCTCCTTCTTCCGGGGGTGGTTGGATTTAGATTGTTGGGAGAACTGCAAGAAGTTGTGACAGCCACTGACTTGGTGTTGACAGTAACGCAAATGCTGTGGAAGCACAACAGTGTTGTTGGAGAATTTGTCGGGTTCTATGGTATCAAAATTAACTATCTAGTACAATGATGTGTGATTTTTCCTTTCTGGGTATGTTTACGTTCTTCCTTTATAATAAATATCAGTGCCACTCCACCGTACAGGAGAAGGCATGAGTAAACTATCGTTAGCAGATCGTGCCACAATAGCTAACATGTCTCCTGAGTATGGTGCGACCATGGGATTCTTCCAGTGGATCATGTCACTCTACACTACCTCAAGTTGATTGGAAGGAGCGATGAAACTGTATGTCATTTCCAAAATACCACGTGAGAAGCATTAGCCCTATTTCCTCATTGAGACATCTGAGCTTACTGTGTAGGTTTCCATGATACAGTCTTATCTGCGGGCTAATAACATCTTTGTGGACTAGGGCGAGGTAACGAGAAAGCTTTTTATCCGATTTCATTGTGCCACACTAGCGGATTTTGGCTATTTCTGACTGGAGTTCTGTATAAACAATGCCTCCGGCGGAGAAAGTTTTCTCCTCTTATCTAGAGCTCGATCTTAAGATGTCAAACCCTCTGCGTCAGGGCCAAAGAGGTACAATCCGATGAATGTTTGTGAAATGGATAAGTGCATATTTCATATTTTTGTCCCTTCTTGTGAGAATTAGGTTGTTTTAGGCCACACGACATACTTCTCTTGAAAGAAATGAAGGCGGACTGGCGTGCACGCTTGAACGATAAAGTAGGATTTAAGGTGCTCTTTTTGTGCTTTTATACCAATCTTTGGTTATTACCCGCTATACCGCATAGTTAGCATGTTCAATGGTACTAAGGCCTCTCAGGTTTTCCCGAACGCCACCATCAGGCAGCAGCAAAGTCCTCTTGAGAAGAATTCAGTGATGTCGAATATTCATATTTCAAATACTGGACATATGCTTTGGTCATTCATATTTCATTTATCTCAAGCTAGGTTGGCCGACTTCACAGTACATCTCTCAGGGATTTGTGATACCAGTGGAATCCCAGAGCAAGGTTACAGAGTTCACATTCAATGGGACTCGAGCAAAGCTTAGGCATGGTGATGTTTTCATAGCAGCTATTACCAGTTGTACTAATACCTCGATCCTAGCGGAATGCTTGGGGCTGCTTTGCTTGCTAAGAAGGCCTGTGAATTAGGATTAAAGGTTAGATTGTGTTTCTTATCTAGCTTTTCCTTTTTCTAGAGAGTTTTGGAAGAGGAAATTGCCTGTCTTACGTAGATCCTTCAGTGATTTTCCATGTAGAAGGTTGCTATGATATACCATTTGCACTGAGAGTTCAGACAAATCAGTGGGTTTTCTAATTAGAATCTTCTGGCAGGTTAAACCATGGATTAGGACAAGTTTTGCTCCTGGTTCGGGAGATGTAACCAAATGTCTGAAAAAGAGGTGCATATACTTCAATCTGCTAATTGTCTCCCAAGATTCTTGGTTATATACACACTTCACTAAAGTCTCTCGGCTCCGTGCTGCAGCGGCTTGCAGAAGTACTTAAATCGGTTGGGCTTTTACACAGTTGGCTACGGATGCACCACATGCATTGGGAACTCAGGAGATCTCCATGAGGCTGTTGCTTCTGCTATCACTGGTAACGGTGATCTCTCTGCTCATTCCTTCTCTTGTTTTCAACTATTTCTTTACAATGTATGTCTTAGAAAATCCTTCTGATGAGAGCCATTGTTGCTCTCTCAATCATCAGATACTGTAGCAGTAGCTGTACTCTCGGCAACAGGAATTTCGAGGGCTGCGTGCATCCCCTTACGCGGGCTAATTATCTAGCTTGCTCCCCCTCCCCCCAAGGTTGTTGCCTATGCTCTCGCCGGCACTGTATGTATTTTGTTTGTTTGATTCCTGTTTTTTCGCTATGGTTAGATGAAGAGTGTGTTAATGAGACTTTTAGCCCAGTCTTACCACTCGATAAGAGTGGTTGCTGCTGGCCAGGCCGACTAGGCCATTACTTTGATTCACCCACTGTGACAAAAACCAATACAGTGTAACGTTAGGCACGTGGTCTGTCGCATTTGACAATCCAGTGGCTAACCGGCCGTTGGATCCTAAAGATAATTTTTGTTTGGCAGGTTGACATTGATCTTGAGGCGGAACCCCAGGCACGGAAAAGATGGAAAAGTGTATTTTTGAACGCCATTTGGCCGACGAACGAAGAAATAGCAAATGTGAGCAAGTGGCCAGATTGAAAAACCGTGAAGTGTGACTTAGTCTTTCCTCCAGAATTGTCAATACAAGGAGTAACTTAATACATTGGCTCTTCTATCTCTTCGGTTGTGCTACATTGCAGGCTGTGCAGTCGAATGTGCTTCCAGATATGTTCAGGGCCACATATGATACAATAACTGAAGGAAATCCTCTGTGGAATGGATTACATGTGCCTTTCTGGAACTCTTTACGCATCGGACCTGGCCTCAACTTACATTCTTAAGCCACCTTTCTTCGACGATATAACGATGACACCTCTGGGCCCGCACAGCGTGAAGGATGCATATTGCTTGCTCTATTTGGGAGACATCATCACGACCGACCACATATCGCCATCCGGTAGCATCCGCAAAGACAGTCCTGCTGCTAAGTACCTGGTGTAACACGGGGCCGATAGGGGAGACTTCAACTCTCACGGAAGTCGCCGGGCAATTCCGCGGTGATGGCGAGGGGCACTTTTGCCAATGGGCACTTTTGCCAATATCCGTATTGTCAACAAGCTCCTGGATGGAGAAGTAGGGCCTAGGACGATCCACATCCCCAGTGGGGAAAAGATGCACGTGTTCGATGCTGCTATGGTAACTTTTCACTCGCATGAATCTATGAACTTCTGCAGCTTGAACTGATAAATGCTCGATTACATGGGACTTCACAGTCAAAATCAGTCGACTAATTGTACAGGCCACACAGGGCAAGCTAAGGGGGTTCTTGAAATTTACCTAAGAAAGTCTCCAAAACCTTCCTCAAACACTTACGTGCATTGCTATACATTTGATTCTAAGTCAAGCCGAATCAAAGTTGTTAATGAGTATAACTATATTCTGAGCTGTAAACTGCTCTTTTTGACAGCATCCCTTTGTATTTGTTCCCTTCTTTCTCAGAGACACAAGCATGAGGGCCAGGACACTATTGTTTTGGCTGGTTCTGAGCACGGCATAAGGAGTTCCGTGACGGAGCCGCCAAGGGTCCGATGTTACTGGTATGCATATTTTTGGGGGCTCTTTTTTTTCCTGATTATATGCTTTTGCTGTTACCACTCATACCCTTGCAACAACCAAAAATTTGGGGGGCGAAAGCAGTCATAGCAAAGAGCTTCGAGCAAATTCCCTGCAGTAATCGAGTTGGAATGGGGATTATCCCGCTCTGTTTCAAACCTGGAGAGGATGCCGAGACTCTCGGGCTGAATGGCCATGAAAGATACACGATTGACCTTCCGAACAAAATGAGTGAACTGAAACCTGGTCAAGATGTGAAAGTAGTGACGGACAACGGAAAGTTATTCATGTGCACATTGCGCTTCGACACTGAGGTAGCTTGATTTCTTAGATTGTACTTCAGCCATTAACTCTATATCCTAGTGTGTTGAACCCACCCTTGGCTAGTGCAGGTGGAGCTGGCTTATTTCGATCACGGTGGCATTATGCAGTATGTCATCCGGACCTTAGTCGAGGATAAGCACAAAGAGTGACGGCCCCCGTGCTACGGAAACTGGAAATTCAACATGTGTGTGTATTAGACTTGGGAAACGAGCACAATGCACGTAAGTTATGGAATGAACATCCATCGATCTTGAACTAAGCCTGGAAGTGATGTTTAGCAAAAGGAGAGAGAAAATCATGAAAGAGTTTCTTGTGCTTGTTAATGCTATTCATGGCTCCACAGGAAGCAAGTCGTAGTGACCAATTCGTGTGATTTGATAGAACAGCAAGTGTCAAGGGCACCCAGAGAGGCACATGCAAATTGGTACATGTTTATGGGATCAGACATGATTAAAATTACGCCAATTTGAGTATTGAGTATTCGATGTACAGCGTACTTTTGTTCCATGTGAATGTCTCATACTAAGTGTCTCAACTTGTATCAGAGCAGTATGCATTCGAGCAATGCAAAGAAACTTGCAGAGTCTAAGTCAAAAAGAAGGTTGATGCTGTCAAACTGAGTAATGTTGACACAGGTGCTCATAAATACCAAAAGAAAGAAAGAATACATAACCTCGAATTTGGCATCTCGATCATTCTCGTCAGCATCTCAAGAAATACAGTTCCTTCTAAAGGGAAATTTTTTTAACTTAACAAAAAACAAAAAAAAAATACATCTTCCTGCTTGTCTTTTCTACAGCTCTATCTCAACTTACAACAATAGAAGTACTCGCAGTCAGCACAAAAGTAGTGAACCAAGATGTACAACATGGAGGATTGATCTGCTCGCACAGGACTATAAGTGGATCTGAAACGCAAGGAATTATCATTCATCTTAGACTTTCCTGTGTGATAACAGCACCACTTCAAGAAACTTCATTAGAAACTACGAGCAAAGGACAATGTACTGAGGACCACAAGTAGTCCCTTCTGTAGGTGAAAGCATAAATAACAATATATGACACAAAAAAGACCCCATAAAATGCTAAGAAACCTGAGGAAGCAATGGACGGAATTCAATCATCTGCTTCCCAAAATGATCAGTTTTCAGTCTTCTTCGTAGAAAATGAAAATGGAAATCGACCAAAGAACATTCTGTATCAGAAACTTCTTTTCACATGCCTCGCCAATATTAAGCCTGATGGTTCCAAAAGTCAAGGTCAAACACTTGTCCAGTTAGGGAAGACAAGAATTTGCCAGACACCCGCAAATCTCGAAACGAGAAAGATTCAAGTGCACAGAATGCAGTGAAACAAAGGAAACATCTTAATGACTGTCGTTGTCAGGATACATTGGCCAAGAACCTAGATGCTTTTGCTTTCACCAGTTCTTTTCTGCTGGACAATATGCTCATGTAACAATGTTGTTATTATTTTTTGGTCAGAATGTAACGATGTTATTTTCGGGTCTTTGCTTTTATTTTTGTTTATTTTATGTATTTCTTTTTGGGTTCATCGACCACCGACCCAATTGGTTCGAGATAAAAGTGATGTTGATGTTGAATGTAACGATGTTAATTAAAAGGTGCATTTACGATAAGCGGAAAACTCACCTTCCGTATGATAATTCAGACTTTGTACTCATGGACACGCATCCATTTGGTAGATGACCACTTATTACCCTTAATCACAGGACAACCACCTGAAAGCAAAGGGACAAGAGCTTCTCTCATTCAGCATCCGATGGTGCCAGGTTTGGAAAAAAATAAAAATAAACAACTTCAGGAAAATAAACTCGTGAGTTCCAGCTTTAGATTTTTATTAGAGGCATGCAAAAGTCAAGGAAAAGAGCCCTTCTTCTAGTGCTAGCATTCTTATCATTGGTGAAGAAATCATTCTTACAACCTGATCAGCAAGAGTTACAACTGACCGTGCAAACTAGATTCATCCAATGTGGCATCAGGTCTCATGCTCCAGAAGAGCAAGGCATCCCCCATCTTCGGTTTAACAGATAAACCCTCCTTCCCACATTCAGATAGCTCATTCCACCAAGGAACAGCACTAATATTCTCTTTGGCAGCAGGAAAGACTGTCTCACCTCCTTCCTCGACATCTGAACTGTACCATAGAGCAAACAGAAAAGTACAGGATAATGAAATACTGACCTAGACAGCCAGGAAGATCTAGGGATCAAAAATAGAGTAGATGCAAACAATCTACTTACAGGTACATGAGAAGTGTAGCAATGCGCTGACCACCATTCTTGGTATTATATTCATCAAGGAAGTAATCAAAGTGAGGCTCATACTTCTGCCCAACTTCATAGTGCAGAATTTGAAGTCCTTCTCCATGCTCTGGATTTTGGAATTGTCAAATGATTAAGTCTAAATCTAGATATATCCAGAAGATATTTAAGGAAGCCTAGAGCGACAAAAAGGAATGTTATAATATCATCTCTTCATGAAAATTATCAATAAATCTCCTTGGTAACTGTGAAACAAATGAATTAGTAGGTTCAAATGATTTAGTCTCAAAAGTTCTCCTCACGTAGCTCTCTGTACACATACAACAGCTACCTCATAATATTTCACAAGAGCAAGATCCTCTAAAACAGTAAAACAATGTTCTAACAAGGCTGAGAACTTATTGTAAATCAAATCTAAACTCTCGTGCAAAACTCACCTATTCTATAAGGTTCTATATACACGTACATACGAGTGCTACCTTAATTCTTCTTCATATTTTCTTTTTCTTTTTCTTCTATGGTTTTTGAAAGAAACACCCAATGTGGGGTAACTGTCCAGAACTAGTCTGATCCTTCAACCAGATAGACATATTCCTCTCCACATCTGTAATTCTGGGATAATTACCAAAATACAGGAGCTTTATATTTTACTTGTTCCTAAATACAGGAGCTTACTGTGCTAAATTATTCCTGTGTTTCCACAAAAGCATATCTTTGAAGCTAGAAACAGGAAAGCAAGGAAGAAGTGACAACAGAACGGGTAAAAAATAACACTTCGAAACTTGGTAACAGCAGCGGAGAAAATTGTTGAAATGGATATCCACCAGTGCAAAAACTTAATGCAGCTCGGCCTCTTACCTACAGGTATGAAGGTGAAATCTGCAATTCTTTTCTCAATGTCTCTAATTGTTTTATCACGTCCTCTCGCCAGAAATGTTCCGGAACTTGTACGTACCCTATGTGAGGAAGTAGGAGCTTCTTATGATTGAGTATAGCTAATAATTCACACTCACAGTACTTGAAGAATCAAATTTCTTTCGTGCACCATTGGAGATGGAAAATTTTGGGTCCACACCTGCTATCTTTACTCTTGCCAGTTTCACTATCTACCACAGTTGACTTCTGCATATGAGGCGTTGCAAGTTCAATGAGGTACTCACATTCTTCCTTAGACTGCAAACAGGTAAAAGGTGTAAGGTCATGATGTGCAAATGGACTTGCCAGCGATAGACCTCAATAAAAATGACAATTTACTGCCAATTTAAGCACATGAAGGCAGTTCTCGGTGGAAAATGTAGAATAAGGTATTCGAATTGATCATTTAAGTGCACCAAAACCCGGAGCATAAAATGGGGAAAGAACTGAATCATGGGTCGAATGACTCATGAACAAAAACTCTAAGTTTTGTCTAATATATTTGTCCTTCTTGTCTTTTTCCCTGGGAAGACAGTGTCCTTTTAGCATTCCCCTGAACTAGTGAAAGAGAATTTTTTAAGAATCACATAGAATTCTGTCGCAAAGCATCCACGATTGCTCAAAGCAATCAAGAGATTCAAGAAACCATACAACGATTATGCCAATGCATATTTCACGTAAACAACAACCTACAAAAAGAAACTTTCGGCTAAAAAATTAATTCTACCATAGTTACTAATAGCTTCTTATACAACAGCATCGGCATAAACATCAAGCCTTCATCAAGCCATTGAAACTCTCATGTTGATGCATATCCCAACGATCTAAATTGCAATCTACACCCCTCAAGAAGAAGAAAAGAGACATTTCCAACAGCGACTAGATAAACAAAGACTCACCAAAAAGTTGTGATACACGAAAGCTCTAGGCTCCCACGATATGACCTCCACCCACTGCTCTCCTCGACCTTCATCCCCTCACTCCTGCAGCGCCACAGAAACAATTCGACCCCACTCAAATCACATTCCGCCGCACACCACAGCACAACGCAACCGAAACCAAATCACAGTGAGATATCAACAAAATGCCACACACCTATCAACAGTATTCCTCACGATGGAGGCCAGATCGTTCGCCTTCGGCCTGTCGCCGGAGGAGCTGCCGGGCATCGAAAGAATCCCGAGGGCGAGGAGGATCAGCACGGCGAAGGAGAACATGACGAGCAGCGTGAGGATCAGAGTCGAGGACGGCGCCGCCGCCACCGACGACTTGCGCGCTGGGAACCGCGAGGTCCTCTGCTTCGCCATCTGAAGTCGATTTCCGCGCGAATGCCAAGCTGAGTTCCGATGGGGAGAGCGGACGAAGAGAGAAATGGAGCGAGATCTGGGAATCGAAGACTCGAGTTCGCGGCTCTTATCTGAAAGTTTTCATCGATGCGACGTGCCCAGAAGTGGCACCGGCAAGACAGGCAACTCGTTCAAGTCTGAAGCTTTTTCCACGCGTACAACGTTTTTTTTTAATGTTTCCATGTCACTGGAAGAGATGGTCGTGCTAAACTCAATTTTATATTTTGGAAAAATCATCAATATGTGTTTGACAATTAGGATTTAGTCCCTTAATTACATAGATTAATTCAACACGATATCTATTATCTACTCGCCTAGACTATATATTTGGTGATCTCACAGATTACTAGAGTTACTTTATTTTCTTCTTCTTTTTCCGGCTAAAGTTATGATCGATTTGCACAAATTCTCATTTTTTTTTCCTAATTTTTTCGAAACATTTTATCATGATGTTCTAGATTTGTATACAATGGCTTGCGGTTGTCCTTTTTTTTTTTTTCGTGTTTTGCATTTTTATCCTGACGCGGACCCTCAAATCTCGTGTATGAAAATCGTGTGCCTCCAAATCCCATCAGCTCCAACGGTGGTCCATTCATATAGGGAGAGTTCTTTTTCTTGATAAGCTCATATCAAAACGTTTTGGGTACTTGATTGCTATCCTCTCGTCCCCAATCTACTTCTACGCCTGCCTAACTCGAAAATTTTTTTTTTTAAAAAAGGAGAAAGTTAAGAAAAACTCAACAGTAATAATCTTGATTGCTATCATACCATCCCCAATCTACTTCTACGACTGCCTAACTCAAACATAGAAAAGGGAAAGGTAAGACAAATGTCAACAGTAACACAGAGGAGAACACTTCCCCCAGGAAAGTTCAAGAGAGATTATCGACCAGTCATGCAAAATTCAAGGAAAGAAAGTTGCACATGATCCAACATTTTGCCAGAATTCTTTTGAGTTGAGTTCCACCCTGGTATTCTTCTCCGGTGAGCTCCATGCTATGACATGTCTCCTCGCCCAGAACAGTTTTCAGACGGAGATGTTTGCTCTTTTTCATGATATGATCAACCAAAAGCACAAATACATGAAAAATACAGGTCTCTGCTTGTTGCTCATCTGAGAAAGGAGGACAATAAGCCAACTTCTTTAATGATAGTAGGCCTAACTCTCTAGAAAATCCCAAACTTTAGGTCCTATCCCAATTATATCTTGAACTCCTTTTTATCTCGAAAAGAATCTTGAACTTTAGGTCCAATCTCAAATTCATCCCACCATTTTTGTTTTTATCTCAGAAAAAACTCCAAAATTTAGGTCTAGTCCCCAATCTACCCCGAATTTTATTTTGTGTTAAAGGACTACCAACCTTCAAATCGATTCTCAAATCTTCCCCCATGGTCATGTCCAACTCTGACGAGGCATTTTCATGTCGATAAGAAATCCACGTTAATAAGGTGATATGGAAAATAATCTTCAATATGAAACTATCAAGCATATGAAAATTGAAACGATCGACAGCTATTTTCGAATAGGGGGCAGACTTGAGATTAGAGTAAAAATTGTTGATTTTTCTCTTAAGACAAAAAACAATTGGGGTAAACTAGAGTTTTTTTTTAGCTAAAGAAAAATTATGGCAAATTTGGACTAGACCTAAAGTTCAAAAAAAATTTCTTGACAAAAAGAAAGAGATAAAGTACGCAGATAATGAACGAGACCTAAATTAGATTTCTTTTGTTTTTTTTTAAGGGAATTAGGTGAAGAATACCAAGCGTACTTAAGTCTTGAATGCCGGACCAAACGCCAAGCAGTCAAGCACTCATAGTACATGTTTCGTCTCTACAAACTTTTAATGATGGCTAAAGTGCACTATAAGTGTCAAAACTTGTGTATAATGCTCACTTTAGTGCTAAACTTTCAAAACGATCACTTAAGTGCCATTTTTTTGAAAAATAATTACTTAAGTGCTAATTTTTTGAAAAACGATCATTTAAGCATCAATTTTTTTAGAAAACATTACTTCTGTATCATTTTGGGTCGCCAGATGTGGCATTGAAGTAATCGTCTTTCAAAAAAATTAACACTCAATTGATCGTTTTTAAAAAAATTGGCACTCAAGTAATCATTTTGAAAGTTTTGGCACTGAAGTGATCGTTTTTTCAAAAATTTGGCATGAAATGATTATTTTGAATTTTTTTTTAGTACTTAAGTGATCGTTTTGAAAGTTTTGACACTAAAGTGAGCGCCATACATAAATTTTGCACTTATAGCGTATTTAAGCCAGCCCTAGACCTTTCACTGTCACCCGAGTAGGTCCACGGCCTAGCAGATTTCTCAAAGCCAACAATTGAATCTTTTCTCAGGGTAGTTATTAGTAATACGGAAATTCGGCAATGGTGATGCAACAGCAGCTCCCTGTAATTACATTCATGTGACTCAAGTTAGAGAAAAGTACCAATTGTACATCCTCAGTCTTTGTTACATTCTACAAGGGGCAATTTAAGATAGTGAGGAGATCAAATGGACAAGACATACAGGCTGCTTACCTTTGCGCACAAGCCTTTCACATAGACATGCTGCAGCCTGCAGACAGCATGAGAAGTTTGAGAAGGAATTGGAGACTAATAGATTATCATTTCACAGCACTGTCATTTGCTTAGTATTGAGTAGTATTTGACAAAGCTTCATTGAGTAACTTCATTGGCCTTCACAGATCTTTGCCAAAGCAAGAATAGGG
>JAGVVM010003641.1:0-22537 GCA_019149425.1 Psidium friedrichsthalianum
TAGCAACCAAGATTTTGATCAAAGCTTTTAATGGGGTAAAGAAGAATGTTATGGGGCAAATTAATCTAGAGATACAGATCGGACCCTCAGTGTTTGATGTCTTGTTCTAGGTGCTGGATATCTCTTCAGCTTTCAATCTTTTGCTAGGCCGCCCATGGATCCACAATGCCGGGGCTAGTCCATCCAGTCTTCATCAAAAGATCAAGTTCGTGGTTGAACAGAAGCTGGTTATCATCCTTAGAGAAGAGGATTTTCGTATTATCAATGAGACTGCTATTCCCTATGTAGAACCGGAACACACCGAAGATGATTCTTACCACTCCTTTGAGTTGGTGCACACTATTCACGCTTCACCAGAGTCCTTTGCCAGTCCCTAAGTTGTTTAAAATCTCCATCATAATTGCTAAGGTAATGGTGAACAATGGGTCTGAGCCTGGTACTGGATTGGATAAGCATGGTCAGGGGATTCGCATCCCAATTGAAGCCAACGGACAATCACATATAACTGGTTTGGGATATCGTGGACGTGACTGATCTAGACATGGAAAACGGAGCTCGATAGATCATAGCAAGCCAGAGCGTAGTCCTTTAGCTTCTCCCCTGAGGAAGACTTTCCATTTGACTGGAATAGTTTGTGGATACGATGATCTAAGTAAGTTCGAGAATGATCTCGGGATAGTCTTCTCTAACTCACTGAGAGATCAAGACCTTGAGCTAATGGTACTGGATGCTGATAATATCGATATTGGCTTGCCTTACCTGGCCGACTGATTTGGGAGCTTGACCGTTGCTACAACATTTAAAGACTCGACGCAGGTCAGTGAAACTTGTGGTGTTGGTAGCTCAGTCGATGCAGATTGCAAGGAGCCGTATATGGTGCCCAAGCTTTTGAAACCGTCTGTCATCACCATATGTGATGATCCGCTCGAGGGACTAGATTCAGAGTAACATCTTTATGTTCTTGCATTCCCCTGCGTGGGAAATGTTGTCGTTTTCTTAAGATTTCCTTTCAATTCAATGTCGTACTTTAAGATTTCCTTTTAATAAGATGTAATTCATTGATTTAATATCAATAAAATTACAGATTTTTCATAATATTTTGAAATCTTGTTGTCGCACCCCAAACCAACTCGATGACGATAACCTATGATTGAATATTTTTTTCATCTCTGGTAAGTACTGAGAGTTGGACTTCAACAAGAATTCTCGTCCGGAGGTTTTTTTTTTTTAAAAAGCATTTCGAAAATTAGGAAAGAGCACATGAACCATGTTAAAACCCTATTTGTCTTTTTGATTTTACTACCTTATGTTTCAGAAGCAAACATATGGAGGGAGAAATAGTGGATCCAATTATATGCGATGTCCAAGATTTGGACGATTCCGATATAATGACGAAGAAAAACGTTAGAGCCTAGAGCATCATGAGAAATCTAAACATTCGACTATTGAGGAAACCATATCGATCAACCTCGGTGATACGGAGAATCCTAAAGAAGTAAAGATTGGGGCAAGACTTCCTAAAGACATGGCTGAGTGTGTCGAAGAACTCTTTAGGAATTACCAAGACATCTCTGCTTGGTTGTATGCAGACATGCCACATCTTGATCGATCTCTCGTCGAGCATTGTTTACCGACTAATCCATTGATTAAGCCTAAGAAGCAGAAGCGACGTAAGGTTAAGTTAGAGTTGGCAAAGAAGATCGAAGAAGAAGTTATGAAACTTATTGATGTCGGGTTTATAGAGGTTACCAAGTACTCTACGTGGGTGGCTAAAATAGTTCCAATATTAAAGAAGGATGGTTGTGTTCAAGTTTGTGTGGACTATCATGACTTGAACAAGGCTAGCCCAAAGGATGACTTTCCACTCCCTCATATTAATATGCTCGTCGACAATATGGCAGGATTCGAATTATTCTCGTTCATGGACGGTTTCTCGAGTTATAATAAAATATTCATGAGCGAATATGATAAAGAAAAGACGGCGTTCGTAACCCCATGGGGAGTGTTCTATTATAAGGTTATGCCCTTCGGTCTCAAGAATGCTGGGGCAACGTACCAACGAGCAATAGTTACCTTATTCCCTGACATGATACATAAAGAGATCGAGATCTATGTCGATGATACGATTGCAAAGATTTGACGCAGAGAAGATCATATAGAAACCTTGACGGAGCTATTTGAGAGACTTTGGAAGTTCAAGTTACGTCTTAACCTTGCCAAATGCGTATTTGGTGCTAGTTCAAGCAAATTGCTCGGGTTTATTGTCAATAACAAAGGCATTGAGATTGACCTGTCTAAAGTAAAGGCCATTTGTGAGCTCAACCCATCTACAAACGTTAAGGAGGTTCGGAGTCTCATGAGTATACTAAACTATATTGCTCGGTTCATTTCCCAATTGTCTGAAAC
Organism: Psidium friedrichsthalianum; assembly: GCA_019149425.1. Classification (NCBI taxonomy): domain Eukaryota; kingdom Viridiplantae; phylum Streptophyta; class Magnoliopsida; order Myrtales; family Myrtaceae; genus Psidium; species Psidium friedrichsthalianum. Next base: position 2,407 of record JAGVVM010003641.1, read on the forward strand.
TGTTAAACCATTCCTCAAATTGTTAAGGAAGAATGCGTTAGTCAAAATGGACAGTGAGTGTGGAAAGGCTTTTGAGAAGTTGAAACATTACCTAATGAATCTACTTGTTCTTGTCCCACCCATGTCGGAGCAACATTTAATCTTGTATCTCACAATCTACAGTGAGTCCTTGGGAGCCATGTTAGCCCAGATAAATCAAGAGGACAGACGGTAAGGAGAGGGCTATTTACTATCTCAGCAAGAAGTTCACGACTTTCGAACTGAATTATTCTAAAGCAGAGAAGATGTGTGCAACACTAGTATGGGTGCTATATAGGCTATGGCAATATACCTTGCATTATTAGGTCCCTTTGGTGACTAAATATGATCCTATCAAATATTTATTGAATCAGCTCGCTTTAGTCTGGAAGCTCGCAAAATGGGAGATCCTTATTTTTGAGTTTGATATCCAATACTTATCACAAAATCGATTAAAGGACGAGTCATAGTTGATGTCCTAGCTAAGAATCTGGGGCAGAATGAAGATATCGATCGTTCTGAGGATCAAATCATATCGGTAGATGAGTATGCCTAGACCATGTATTTTGATGGAGCTGTGAATTTATCTGAGTCAGGTACTAGAGCGGTCTTAATATCTCCAGGCAGACAACACTACCTAGTAGCAGCAAAGTTAGTATTCCCTTGCACTAACAATATAGCAGAGTATGAGGCATGCATTCTTGGACAACAAGCCGCAATCAAGATGAGAATCACTCGAGTCAAGGAATTTGGAGATTCTTCTTTGATTATCCTTCAAACTATAGGCCAGTGGAAGACACGTGATGCTAAATTGTTACCTTATCACAAGTATATGGACAAGTTAGTATAAGAATTTGAGGACATTTCATTCGAATATCTATCTAGAACTCACAATCAGTTCGCTAATGTATTAACAACGTTGTCATCAATATTGTAAGTTATCAATAGTCTCGAAGTTGAGCCTCTAAAGATCGAGGTTCTGCAGAAGCTAGCCTATTGCATGGCCACAGTGGAGGGGCCCGATGAAAAATCATGGTATCAAGACATTAAAACCTATATTGAGAAGCAGGAGTTTCTAGAAAAAAGTGTTGCGACTAATCAAAAGTACATAAAGAAGGTGGCCTCGAAGTTCTTTTTAAGCGGAGAGTGCTTGTACAAGAGATCTTATGATTCAGTCCTTATGAGGTGCATTAATTCTACTAAAGCAGTTCGTCTAATGATGGAAATACACAAAGGAGTTTGTGGTTCATACATGAACGGTCACATGTTGGTTAAGAAAATTATGAGATTGGGTTATTACTGGCTCACCCTGGAAAGTGACTGTATCCAGCATGTTTAGAGTTGTCATAAATGTCAGACACATGGAGACAAAATTAATGTCCCTCCGAACGAGTTTCACCAATTATCAAAACCATGACCATTCTCTATGTGAAGCATTGATGTAATTGACTCTATTAGTCCAAAGGCATCCAATAGTATTGGTTTATTTTGGCCGTCATTGACTATTTTCCAAAATGCATTGAAATAGCGTTCTATATCGCAATCATTGCGCGAAACGTGGTGAGGTTCATTCGTCATGATATTATCGCTCGATAAGGTTCTTCGGAGGCCATAATCACTGATAATGGATCAAATTTGAATAGCAAGATGGTTGATGAGTTGTTCAAAGAATTCAAGATCAAGCATTTGAATTCTTCTCCATACCGTCCTCAGATGAATGGAGCGGTGGAGGCAGCCAATAAAAACATCAAGAAGATCTTGGCTAAAATGGTCGAGAATTATCGAGATTGGCATGAGCGTTTGCACTTTATACTTATAGCATATCGAGCCTCAATTCATGCATCAACTGGGGCAATTCTCTACTCTCTAGTTTATGGCATGAAAGCAGTGTTATCTATTGAAGTGGAGATCCCTTCCTTGCGTATTCTTCCCAAGTCAAGCTGACTGAAGCTAATTGGATCCAATATATGGTGGATCAATTAAACCTCATTGATGAGAAATGGCTCAAGGCTCTATGCCATAACCAGTGCTACTAGCAGAGGGTTGCTAAATCCTTCAAAAAGAAAGTCTAGTCTTGACATTTTTAGATACGCAACCTTATTTTGCGAAAATTGCTGCCGATAATTCCTCTTCCAGACGGAAAATTTTCTCCGAACTACAGTGGGCCGTATGTAGTGAAGAAGGTGCTCCCAGGTAGTACTCTAATTTTAGCTGAAATGGATGGTCGTGTGCTTATCAATCCTGTTAATTTTGATGCTGTAAAGAAATATTATACTTGATTTGTTCTGACATTTTCATGATCAAGTTATAATATCATTCTATTTGATGATTTTTCATTTTATGAGTTCTTTGCTTGCATCACTAATCTTCATTAGGAGAAAATTTTCAATCAGGAAATCTCTTTGATTCATTCAAAATGATTATTTTAAATGAGAAACATAAAACATGATGAAAGATAAGTCATTTTCATATACGTCCTACATTATAATCCCTAGTGAGATCCAAGTCAAAATTTCCATGCTCACAGGGTAAAGGTTTATCTTGCGAAAAGTATGACGACCAAAGTGATGAGAGGCATTCATTTCTTTTATCCAAACACTACAAATTGTCCTTTACTAGCCCATTTGTACAGACATTTCATTCTTGCCCCTATCAGGAACAACTCCGAGTGCCAATGATTAGAATTTTCTTGATTTCACTTGCATCAATTTTCAAGTGATTTTATTGCATGCGAGTTCTGGGTTAGTTCAAGTGTTTTAGATGTGAAGAAGAACATTTCTTTCTATATCCTACACACTATATCCCTCGCATACCTAATTTGAGCGGAAGATTCATTTTTTAAAACCTACTTGGTGATCATCCCACGGTGAAAGGTGAAAATCATCACAAAAAAAAGTGAAGATTTGAAATGACTCAGAGCAAGAGAACTCTAAGAAGAAAAATCTTTTAGGAAAGTGCACAAGAAACATCTATTAAGTGGGGGGCATTCTCTCTCTCTCTCTCTCTCTCTCTCTATATATATATATATATATATATTATATATAAAGGGGAAAATCTTCCTTTTAAAAAGATTTCTCTCAAAGATCAAAAGAAAAGAAAAGAGAAAAAAAAGAGAAAGCAAAAATCTCTCTTGAAAAAAAAATCCTCAAAAAAATCAAAGAGAAGAGAGGAAAGCCTCAGCAAAAAATTGATGTGCTACATGAAAGGAAAACATTTGGAAAATCCTCAGAAAAAATTGATAAAATTGCCAATGCAAGAATCAGTGGCAAAAGCATCATGGATGAGTGATCACCAATTTCCTCATGATACAATCCTCTTTGCTATAAATGGGCCTTTCATTTCAAACTTACCCAAACTTACGTTGCAACCCTTACTAAAGTTTTTTTAGATTTAGGGCACTTGAGTTAATGTAGGATTTCAAATGTTTATAAATTCAGATAAGTGTGAGCAAGACCATTCTATCTCATGTTGCAGGTTCTTGACTTGTAAACCCGACGCAGTTGAAAATATCATTTCATTTTAAAGCCAAAATGACCCTTACATGCGTCCCTTTTGTTAAAAATTTTAACCAAGCCTGCATTACGATCCTTGCAAAGGCCCCCCAGATTGATCTGGTTATACTAATTGTGAGAATTCTTGGACCCTTATCAAGTATGATGGTGACAGTTCTAAGTGATTTTCATATCCGTGTCAATGGTTGAGTTTCAAAAAGCCTTTTATGAGAGGAAGTGAAAGTCCTTTTGACTGAAAGTTTTTCACTTAATGTTGATCGGATTTATCAAAAAGATTAAACAGGTTTCCTTATTGATAAAATCCCCAGTGAAGCTCTATGATGCAAGCAAAAGATCATAAGATTTATTGATATATGATGCTGTTTTGTGTTTATACACCATGCTTGCTTCAATCTCTATTTCAAGTGAAAAGACAAGTATGACATAGTCAGCTTGTCCGTTTCTTGACCATTTGCTCAGAAAATCCAAGTAAGTTTTTCTGAACCTTTTTCAAATTGGCACAGTTCAACTCATGATCAACTTGTTCTCATGAGATATTTATCAATTCTCGATTGACCTCCTCGCTCATTGATTTTATTTCTTCATCGACCTGCTCTCATGACACTTTTATCTAACTCATGATCGACATACTCTCATGAGGTTTTTATTAGTTCATGATTGACCTACTCGGGTATTCGTTTAAAACCATCGTATGAACTGCGGAAGCGTGCCTCCTATCCATGCATGCATACATTCGATAATGGGTAGTACTTACGAGGAAGGATAACATACCAACATCATTGTATACATACCAACAAGCGTTAGGTACAGACCCAAAAGAAAATACATTCTACAGTCCAAAAATCCCACACTCGGTCTGACACACATAGTCTAGACTTGGCGTCTGGCAAAATCACCCTTCTGGCCCCTTCTTCCTGTCCATCAATCTCCAGGCGACCTGGACACGGCAGCTCCGCCATCGGGTCTGGATCAACTACCTCACCTCCATAGGCTGCGGGTGACCTTTGTCCCTATCTGTATAGGCAGTCCAAAATAACACGAGAGGTGCGACCATCACAGGGGTCTAGGATATGAAAATATGGCAACCACCGCCAGTGAGTCGAGGACTCAACAAGCTCACCACTAATCCTAGCGTAGGATAGAGTATACTAGTGGGTTCGGTCCTATACAGTAACTAGGGCTTCAGGTCATCTAACTCGAGTACCCTTACTTGTTTTAGATACCCAAACCCCTACGTATGAATGATCAACTACACGATACAACGCAATGAATAACATGCAGATGGGCAGTCAACAGGCAATCATAGCAATTCAATATGCAAGACAAATGCATGCTTCAGTATGCCTCAACGATCCCAGCGGATCCTGCCCGCTTATACCTCCCATTCCCATCAGGGCTCATCCACTGTGCCATTCGGCATTGCCTCAACTGCGTGTGGTACGCCTTACGTTGGCCAAACTTATCCCTCAATTTCCCCGCGTAAAGACGCCTCAGGGCTCATCCCACTGTGCCATTCGGCATTGCCTCAACTGCGTGTGGTACGCCTTACGTTGGTCAAACTTATCCCTCCATTTCCCCGCGTAAAGACGCCTCAGGGCTCATCCCACATGTCACACCTCCAGGTGACTCATGCCATGCTCACAATGCAGGATGCTCAGACAAATTCACAGTGCATCAATTCCAGAGCAGGCAATTGCAAGGATCTCAAACGCAACAAGGCATAACAGCTTAACAATTGTTTCATCAACCCATATTCATCGGGATATGTCTCATACAGACCGGGCACTTTACACGGAATTCCTCAATCAACTGGATTTAGTGGGGTACCCCCACGAAATTACCTTAGGCATTTACTTCATCATAAAACAGACACCCGATAACTCAATTGTGCTTTACTTCACCCTTAGGATTCGTCTGTTTCATAATCCAGTCCAATTGGACTTGAAGGCTCGGCCCAACTTGTTTTTACTATTCAACCCTGGCCCGGCATCGGCCCACAATTAGGCTTGAAATTACTTTTGGGTCCTAATTAATCTTATTAGATTTTATTAAACCCAATTACCAAAGCCCAATGATCCATTCTTAAATCTTAGGCCCATTAAGTAGATTAAGTATATTTAGGCCCAAGGTCCATCTACTATTCACAAGCCCATGATTAAATTTTAGGTATTGAATATTTTAAGGCCCATCACTTTTATAATTTTCGGATGGGGGCCCAAGCCCATAATTTAAATAAGCTTATTAAGCCCATACTAGCATTTTTAGGCCCAATTTGAGTCCCTAAGCCCATGTACACTATGGGGCCCTAAAATTTTATATTCAAGACTATAATTAAGGCCCACTTAACTTAAATTTTCGTCCATTTAAGGCCCATTATTTTATTTAAGCCCACAAATATCAATTTGGCCCATTTAGCTTGGAATTTAAACCCCTAAGCCCATTTACACTATTGGGCCCTAATTTATTAAGTTCAAGACCCTAAATTAGGCCAATTACATTTAATTTTCGTCCATTTAAAGGCTCACCATAAAATATAAGTCCACAAGTTCCAATTTGGCCCAAATAGCTTAAAATTAAATCCCTAAGCCCAATTACTTCTTAAGGCCCATCATTCCTCATCCCCAAATCCCTCATGGCAGCCCATATTAAATCATTTTGAAGCCCAACTTATTCCCCTAAGTCCACACGCAAGGGCCAATAGCTAAATCATCAAAGTAACCTAATGGCCATTAACCATAATCCATCATTATCTACACAAATTAACTTCACCAGCCCTTAATACCTCACACCACACACGTATACAACATGCCTAGGCCGCGATTAGGGGAGAAGCTTACCTAGAATGGACGGTGGTGGCTACGATGACGTCGGAAGGCCAAACGGGCCGGTTCGATGCTCACGGCCCACGGAGGAAGTGGAAATGGCGCGGTTGTTCCGGTGGTTCCACGAGCCTCCAAGGACCTAAATGGAGTCACTCTAGGTGTTAGGAAGGTCAAGGAGTCGGGTGGAATGAGTTTTGGTGGCCGAGGCTCAAACGACGTTCAACGACGAACGGAACAACAAGATGAACGGGGGCTAGCTCGGGCTTTGGACGGGATCAAACGGCCATGGAAAAGAGAGAGAGAAGAGTCAAGAGGCTTACCAAGGAGTGAGGATGGTCGGTGATGGCGGTCCACGGCGGTCGAAGGCGTTGGACGACGACGGTGGCTCCTCGGGCGGACGAAGGCGAAGCCGACGGGAAGAAGAAGAAGAAGAAGAGAAGAAGAAGAAGAAGAGAAGAAGAAGAAGAAGAAAGGGAGAGAGGGAGATGATGGTGATTCGGCCGAAGGGATGGAGTGAGGGGGAAGGAGAGAGACTAGAGAGATTATAGTTCATAAAAGACAAAATGGAAATAAAGATAGTGGAGTAGGTGGAGTGAATAGTGTAGTTGATGTGTACTTGACAAGACTTGAGTGAGACTTGATGTGATTGTCTTGGAAGTTGTGCCACTTGATTTGATTGATTTGATTGATATGATTGATTGGACATTGATTGATTTGACACTTGATTTGACTTATCTCGATTTGCGTGCCAAATGCACCGATCGGGTCCTGAGCGCGAACGAACTTTAGACTGGGATTGGTTTCGTTCTACCGTATTCGTCCCCAAATAATTCTAATTCATCTAATTCTAAGGATTGAGCATTTACCGGGGGCATTCGGTAATTTTCCATTCACGTCTTGCTTCTCGACGTGCACCGGCTGTCTGCCCTTTGGGCGACGTTTCTAAAACTCAATCCATTTCTCCATTGTGGTTATCTTACTAATTCGATTGTCCAATGTTGGATTCCATTTTGTGGGCAATTTCATTAAATTACGACTCTGTCGAATTCCTCAGACCAACGGGCGGCTGTTTAGGAAAATTTCCTAGGTAGCCATTCCCTTTTAGTTAGTCGTCTCAAAGTGGCTAACTTTGAGTGAGGATCAATCAGTGCGCATTTATGAAATATATCCATTCATTCCGAAATCCCGATAACTGGGTCGAATTTTCAGACTGTCACATGTTCTCATGAGATATTTATCAATTCACGATTGACCTGTTCTCGTGTCCTTGATCTTTATTTGGTTCATGACCGACCTGCTCTCATGACACTTTTATTTAACTCATGATCGACATACTCTCATGAGGCCTTTATCAGTTCACGATTGACCTACTCTGGTATTCTTGATCTCTGTCTTTATCAAGCCATGATCGACATGCTCTCATGATTTTGATCTAGATATTTACTTAGCTCATGATGGACCTACTCTCATGATCTTGATCGAGATATTTACCTAACTCATGATCGACCCGCTCTCATGAGATATTCATCAGTTCACGATCGACCTACTCTCGTGCTCTTGATTTTTGTCAAATCACAATTGACATGCTCTTGTGATCTTGGCCTACCTCTTCCGGCTGATGTATACTCGCTAAAACGAAGGTGGTCTCGAGAGACACTTTTCAACTCACAGTGACTCGCTAAAACGATGGTGTTCCGGAAAGGCATTTTACCGACTCATGGTGGCCTGTTAGAATCATGATGGTTCCAAGAGACAAAATGGTCTAGCTTGAATTATAACTCAAGCATTCATTCATTCTAGATCTTGCGTTGTCTCGCATCAGAGGGAAGCTTCTGGTAATAAATAAGACACCCATACTTCAAAGGCCCTTGCTTCCACAAGAAGAAGTTAGAAATCAAAGAAGTTGTCAGCACTATAAAGTGTTTGGAAAATTTGGATACTGCGTATGCGATCCATGTGCAGGGCTTTCTTGACCTCTCTGTCAAGAGAGGAGTTTTGGCACATGTTATTTACAATTTTGCATATCATGCATCATTTTCTTCGATATAAAAAAATGGGATTAAAACCTCACCAAAAAATTTCATTCATCATTTGCATGGTCAAAATTTAGGGTTCAATTTTATTTTTGAGCGGAACTTCTACGAGCCCTTGTTTAAAGAGAGGCAGTTGTTGACATCTAAATTTTGATTTTCTTATTCAATCATTATTTCATAAAAAAGATTAGAGACTAACTTTAATCCCCATAAAAATAATTAAATCATTTTTCATATGATCTGCACTTTTAGTATAGTTTTACCTTTTGTATTCATACATTTACATTTGGACCGGCGGTGGATGAGAAAGAAATTTTTCAAAAAAAGAAAAAGGAAAAAAAATCAAATTTTCAAAAAATCCTTACTGATATACGTAATCTGCATATTTCGGACTGAATTGATTTTATTGAGCGAAATAGAGATATCAATCGATTTTTGTTGAGAAATGGTTGGGATATTAATTAATATGGTTGAGCAAAAGTAGGGATATTTTATCTTATTTTGTTGAGCAAAGCTTGGAATATTGGTTGAGTTTGTTGAGCAAAGGGAGGGGATTAGCTCACTCGCTTATGAAAGGGGATGATCGTTAATAGAGAAAGAGGGGACTTTGAAAAAAAAATTCTTGTGAAAACATGAGAGAGAGAGGGATCAGAGACACAAAAATTCTGAGATTTCATGTGAGAAAAAGGAGAGAACAAAGAGAGAAAAATCTTTAGCTGAAGTCTTTCATTGGGCATCACATTTCTTCCTCAGCGATCAATATTCCTCCGTCCCTATTGGTCGCTTTTCACTGCTTATTCCATAGCTACTGTTCGGTGTCTATCCTCCTGCTATCGAGGGATTAGTTTTTGCTACTGTTCGAGACTGTTTGAGGTCAAAAACTGCATATTTTTTGGGTGTTTTCACTAACTATCAAGTGCAGATTTTGCTCAGCAGTTTAGGGTTGCTTACTATGCTTTTTAGCACAAAATGATTGCTGTTCAGTGCTTGAAGGTGCAGATTTTTTGCTTCGAATTCCTTTAGGGGTGTAAAACACTTTCAACGTTCGGTCCAAGAAGCTCACTTGAGGTTCAAATTTTTCGTTCATTTTCAAATTAGGTAATTTTGTAATCCATAATATTCTGAATATACTTGAATATTTGTTGAATTTCTAGGGATTATGGTTGCCTAATGAATTTTTGAATCTGAAGCATATCTTTGAAAAATTGTGCATATCTTAAGGATTTCGGCTATTTTGATTTGGATAATTTTTTTGTGTGATTGATTTTTGCTAAAATATTTAGGGTTTTTTGTGTAATCTTGTGATAATTTGAAAATTTCCTAAAGATACTCAAAGATATCCAAAATATTCAAAATGTGATTGATTAGGAAAATTTCCTAATCCACAACTGCACATATGAAAATAAGTCTATCTATCATGCTTTAGATGGAATCATTTTCATAGCGGGTATTTCAAATTTTCGATCTATCAGGCTTTAGATCAAAACTTAATTTGAAAGAAACAGTGGTTATTATCTTGAAAGATTTGCGACTTGAACTTAAATTCATAAAAACCAAACATCACAAAAACATCCCAAGAGATTTTTTCTTAACAAAAAAAGATATAGTGAGGTATGGTTTCTTAAAAACCAAAACTTATAGGGCTTTCTAGAAATCGTATTTGATAATAAAATGTTTTCAAACCCATCTCAATCCCTAAAAGGTCTTGACGTAGGATAATAAGATTTCCTGAAAATTTTTGAGAAAGTGATGTAAATCAAATTTGATTTTTTTAAGATAAAAAAACCATTTCATCTTCATCTTTTCCATAAATTTCAAAAATTACATAAAATAAAAAAATTATTAAAAAAAGAAAACCCAACAAAAAAAAATTCACGTTTGAGTTTTAACTCAGAATTCATCAAGAATTGCCAGATTAAATATTTTCATGAAATTGGTACCGAAAGGGCGTTGATAGAAATATTAACATAACCAAATCCCCGAACTGACCGATCTCTGGTTCGTAGAAATAAAATATTTTTCCGATACTTTATTTAAATGTCTAATCAACCTACCATAAAATGATTAGTGGTGACTCCAAGTTAAAAATCTTTACATGTTAAACATTGAACCTACGTTGCGACTTGGTAGAGCTTGAGAGAGCTCGAACTATATTAGTTAATTTAATTAATTAATTTGGTAATCCATTAACCTAAGATTGGAAACTTGATTTTTAGGTCGCGACAGTTGTAAAAAATGAAATTAAAAAAAATAGGTTTTTGGGTAGGCCTTGGAATGGGATTAGAAAAATAGGGTGAGTTCTTGAACCAATTCCAAAAAATAGGATAGGTTTCATGTTCCACAAACTAGGAGCCAGTTATAACTTGTAGGTTCTAGCTTCCAGGTCTGGAACCTACCCACTCTGTAAGTGATCACCCATAGTTATCACAAAACCATTTCATAAAGCCCAATTTTGATCAAGTAAAAAAGAAAGGCCAAATATTACACTCAATGACTTTCTTCTTTATCATTCTGTGTGGCAAAAAGAAAAGAAAAAGAAAAATGCTGCTGGGTATATATATAGAAAAGATGGTTAATGACTTTCTTCTTCATCAAGTGCGGTGAAGGGGCCACGCATTATCTCCAAATGCATGAACAGTTCCTGGTTTCAAGTCCCACCAATATGAATAGATCTAGTTCTCAGTTTCAACTGAAGACCCACTCGGGAACTGGACTAGTTTTGAAATCGGTTATAAAAACAACATAATTTCTCTAAATTGTGTCTAACTCTATCTCGCCTTATTTATTTCTTCTCCATTCTTTATCACCTCTCTCTATTCCCTAGAGCAATATTTATGGATGAATAGATAATAGAGTTAAAAAATTTATATTGACGAATGAAGAATAAAGTTTTATAATTTATGTTTTATGTTATGTATTTGAACATTTTATGTTATAATTGTGCATGGCTGCGTGTTTGAACTTTTCATTGTTATAGTTATACATACCATGTGTTTGGTAGATAGGGATTTATTTTAGTCATCTTTTACTTTGAGTCGTTTTGTTGCTCATATTATTTTATTGTGAAAAATGAAATGAAAGAAAAAACAAGTTCTTGTGTAGAACTTGAAATCAGATCGAAAAAATAGGGTTCTAGAACCTGTTCAAAAAGAAAAAAGGGTAGGTTCCATGTTCCAAAAACTAAAAACCAGTTATAATATGGTGGGTTCTAAGTTTCAGGTTTGGAACCTACCCACCTTAGAACCAATCATCCCTAATTATCACAAAACCATTTCATAAGGCCCAGTTTTGATCAAGTAAAAAAGAAAGGCCAAATATAACACTCCATGATTTTCTTCTTTGTCAGTCTGTGTGGCAAAAAGAAAAGATAAAAGCAAAATGCTGCTGGGAGAAGAAGCTTATACATATATATATATATATATATATATATATAGAGAGAGAGAGAGAGAGAGAGAGAGAGAGAGAGAGAGAGAGAGAGAGAGAGAAGATGGTTAATGACTTTCTTCTTCATCAAGTGCGATGAACGGGCCGCGCATTATCTCCAAATGCATGAACAGATAGCACTCGAAGCCTATGCTGCATCATTTGATTTCACTTACTAATACAGGTTTAGGACTTTATGACTTGATTGCACCCACAGAATGGTTTAAGACAAGGACAGCTACCTACAACCTCATCCACGCCCCAAACGAAACAGGTGTTTCAAGGAAAATAAGAAACAAATATGGTACCTTAGTGACCAAAATCTTAATTTATTTCTATTATTAATTAAGGAGAATGCAACTCGCGAATCATCGATCCGTATCGTGATTAGCGATATATTCTAGATCAACCAATAATGTGCACTTCTCAATAGACACATCAGTGTTGCAGATAAATCGAGAATGCTAACCCAGCTAGGTCAAAAGAAATATAGGTAAAAAAAATTTCACAAACACCGCCACGGCTTCACTACAATCAACTTATCGTGAGAAGCCAGCTATCTACCATGGCCACAAGCTCAGATCTAGCGCGGCCATGGCCATGAGATGCTAGATCGGATGGGGTTATGGCGAGAATAATTACACTTCACGGCTTCATTTGTTTTACGGAAAATGAAGGTTGGATGAAGCACGTGAGATTATAGGAAATAACACAACATATGCTAGCATTCTAATGAGTCCACTGAATGATAATGTGTTTGAGAAAAGAAATGTTGTCAGAGTGAATAATGCATATATTAAAGGAACGGATGTTATAGTTTTGCAATTTAAAGTCAACATGACAAGCACAAAATCCACGTAATTTTCTCCATAACATCAGCCTTTTCAAATTGGTGTCCATTACGTATTTCATTTAAATCAATTAATGAAGGATGACAATAAACATATCAATATATCAGGGATCTGATTAGATCAACTGAAAGTTGCGAGACAGTATTTCACATTAATAAAAAGTGATTTAATTGAATCAATTGAAAGTTCAAATATAAGATAACAGCATGGATATAAGTTGACAGACTATTAGTATCATTATCTCCTCTAACGATAGAAACTCCCAATTAGTCAATTTCTCATGAGACATTTCTTATCGCCGCTACGGGAAGGCCGCGACTACTGTCACAAAACCATTTCACATTTGTGCCTTGAAGATCGTCAAAGGTCTATTTGCATTTTGTACCCTCACAGAGTTGAAAATAAGTGTGTAGGTGTAGGTTCGGGCCGTTAACTAAATCAGAAGTGATTGAGGGGTTCACCAACTTACCCTCAATCACAGAGGTCAACACATGACTACAGTTTGGGTTAAATTGTGGATTATTCTGAATAAAATTCTTTTAAATATTATAAAGAAAATTAGTTGGGATTATGATATGAGAACTTTGATGCTCAAAACAAAATTTCAACCTGTAATATTTCTGAATTGTGGATGATGAAGTTTGCCGTGTCCTTCACATTGGAAAGCAACAAATTGTTTTTTTACACGGAGACACCATTTGGGTTGGTCGTTCTTTACTATTATTATTATTATTATTTTCACATTGAGACAATCATTTGGTAGGTTTTGGTATTTAATTCTAAGACTGGTCCTAATTAGCGAACCGTCTGTTAATGCAATCACAAGCAGCTCTGTTCATTATGGCAAAGTTCATCTTTCTAGCATTTGTTGATGTTCTGTTGGCTTCCGTATTGATGCTCCGGCCCGTCATCTGTTTCCAGCAACTTCACTGATCAGAGGCTCTCCTCCACTTCAAATCGACGTTGGAGGTTGACCCGACGAACACCATCAAAGCCGGCAACTGGACTGCTGAAGCAAGCTTCTGCGAATGGATTGGCGTCTTTTGCAGCCACCGCAGGCAGAGAGTCAAGGCTTTAGACCTCTCCAACATGGGTCTCCAGGGAGGCTCTCTCCTTATCTGGGCAATCTTTCTTTCCTGGTTTCTCTTTATCTTCTTAACAACAGTTTTCTATGGGAGATTCCTATAGAAATTGGTCAACTACGCCGCCTGAAAGTGCTCGTACTCGAATCGAACCAGTTTGAAGGAAACATTCCTCCTAACTTAGGCCCACTGCCAAAATCTCGCAGCGATATCACTCTCTATGAACAGGCTACCGTGGCATACCAGAGAATTCGGCACCTTCCCTAAGCTGCAAATCCTGCTTCTTAGCTTCAACGAGTTACGGGGTCAAATTCCGAGCTTCCTGGGCAACATATCCACATTGCAGGTCATTAGTTTGAGCGCGACCAATCTCACAGGTTCGATTCCTCCAACAATTTTCAATCGATCACTCACGATGGTCGACTTGATGCATAATGATCTCTCGGGGAGTCTTCCCTCCGATCTTTGCTCCCGCTGGCCAACCTTCAGAGGCTTTTGCTGTCTTACAACGACTTTAGCGGCCAGCTACCGGAGACGCTAACCCAATGCAAAGAGCTTAATGTGTTGTCATTGTCATACAATCGTTTTCAGGGAAGCATTCCTCGAGACATGGACAGCTTGGGAAAAGCTGCAGGAACTCTATCTCAGTATCAACAACTTGACTGGCATGATTCCCTCGAACCATCGGTAACATGTCGAGTTTGCACATGCTGTACATAGGATTTAACAACATTGTGGGGACATTCCGAGTGAGATTGGCAAGTTGGTCAATCTGTCTGAAATAAGCCTTCAGAATAATCTGCTAACGGGGCGAAGTGCCACAAGAGGTTTTTTAACATTTCTTCTCTACGAGTGCTTTCTTTGAGGGGAAATTTCCTCTCCGGAAGCATTCTCCCAGGCAGCGAACTAGGCCTTCGAATTTGGAAATACTCTTGCTAGCAAATAATGGCTTTGGCGGCAACATCCCACAGTATATTTCGAATTTTTCGAGCCTAATCCGTTTCGATGCTGGGTACAATCAACTCAGTGGACCCATACCCATGAGTTTGGGCAACTTGAAGAACCTCAGAGACTTCCTGGTTGTGTCAAATCAGCTCACAGGAGAGCCTTATGGTTCAGAGCTCGGTTTTCTCTCTGCTTTATCTAATTGCCAATCGCTGCAATCTTGGCTGTGGATGACAACCCGCTTCACGGCTCCATACCAGAATCTATCAAAAATTCTCTCCAGTTCCCTACAAATTCTACTAGCTCGCTACTGTCCAAAATAAGAGGACGCATTCCCAAGGAAATGGGCTTTTTGAAGAGATTGACTTTCCTAGGTTGCAAATAACTATCTAGATGGCAACATCCCCTCCATCGATCGATTAAAAGGACTAGAAAAGCTTGCAAAGGCTGTATCTTATAACACCATCTTGAAGGATGATCCCCAATGAGATATGCAACTTGACAGGCTTAGTAGAGTTGCTACTCCAGCAAAACAGGATATCGGGATCGATCCCTAAATGCTTGGAACCTGAGCAGCCTTAAAATGTTTCTTGTAAGTTCCAATAACATGTCATCAGCTATACCAGATAGTCTGTGGAGCCTTCAAGAACTCGTCTTCCTCAATCTGTCACTCAATTCATTCAATGGAGGGCTACCGTTTGACGTGGGAAAATGAGAGCTATAAACAGCATCGATCTTTCTTGGAACCGAACTTTACCGGCACCATATCAAGTTCCATCCACGAGTTGAAGAGCCTTGCTTCTCTCAACTTGTCAAGGAACTCGTTCCAAGGATCAATACCTCAATTGATCGGTGACCTCAAAGGTTGGATTCCCTCGACCTCTCCTACAATGAGTTATCAGGAGCGATACCCAAAATCCATGGAAGGACTTACATATCTGCTGAATTGAACTTGTCCTTCAATAAGCTATCAGGAGCGATTCCCAATGGCGGACCCTTTGGAAAATTTTCAGCCCCTCTCTTTCATTGGAATGAAGCACTTTGGGAAATGCGAGTTTTCAAGTCCCACCTTGCGACGTGAACAGAAAAGAAATCATCAAGGGACAGGCGGCTCTGGTTACTGTACATTGTGTTTGCCAATTGTATCAGCTGTTATTTTAGTCTGTGTCATGTGCTTGCTTATAAAGCGTCGGAAACACTGGTAAAAAGATCCAGTTTCGGTGGAGAAACCCGCCTAAAATTGACCACCCGATGATATCATATCATGAGCTTTGCTTGGCTACTAACAGCTTCATGCGAAAGCAATTTGTCGGAGCAGGAAGCTTTAGCTCTGTATACAAAGGGACTCTGGCTAACGGGACAGACGTCGCGGTCAAATTCTGAATCTCCATGTTGAAGGCGGCGGCTGAAAAGTTTTGATGCAGAATTGAGGTTTTCCGCAAGATCCGGCACCAAATCTCGTCAAGGTGATCACTCCTGCACAAATGTCGATCTGAGAGTTCTCGTACTGCAATACGTGCCCAATGGAGCTTGGAGAAGTGGCTGTACTCCAACAACTACAACTTGGGCCTCCATCAGCGAGTGAAGATAATGGGCGGACGTTGCAACGGCCCTCGATTATCTTCACCATCGCCAACCAGAACCCGTTGTGCACTGCGATCTGAAGCCTAGCAATGTTCTTCTAAATGAGGACTTGGTGCACAAGTCTGCGACTTTGGAATCGCGAAGATTTTGGCTGAGAACAAGCTTGAGACTCAAACCCAAACTCTTGGCACGATTGGTTACATTGCTCCAGGTACATTTGCCTAATTTTAGCTAATTCAAGCCTTCGATTGCCAATTCTTATGGTATAATATAATAGAGGCATATTAACACCCGTATGCCTCTTGACCTTATTACTTATGTCCGGAAAAGAAAAGATCAATCAGTGATGTTCTTATTTTCACAAACTATGATGCTTGCAGAGTACGGTTTGGAAGGAAAGTCTCGACAAAAGGAGATGTTTACAGCTTCGGCATATTGTTGTTGGAAGTGATTACTAGGAAGAAGCCAACCAGTGAAATGTTCGATGCGGATATGAGCTTGAGGCAATGGGTAGCTGCAGCAATTCCAGACAGAGTGCTTGATATCGTGGATAGGGAATCCTTAGCACGACACATGAAGATACGACTCTTCCTGAGCTCGAGGCGATAGTCCTATCGATCCTAGAGTTGGGATTGAATGTTCAAAGGACTTGCCTGAGTCAAAGAATGGACATGGAACTGTCATGGTCAAGCTCAACAAGATCAATGTCTTCACTTCCTTGACAAGAAAATAAGGTGGACAGCAGTTCATTGAATTTAAATGGCAGAAGAGCACTAAAGGGCGCCAAAATTTATGTATGACACTCACTTTAGTGTCAAAAGTTTTCCGCTAGATCCCTTAAGTGCCATTTCTTTTAAGGAACGATCTTTTTAGTGCATGTGACATAAATAGCATTATCTTAATTGCGCAGATTGTAATCTCGTTCCATTGGCATCGAGTCTAGACATCTGCAATAAGTTCCTATTCTTCTGGCTGAGCTTTCTGCATTGACGAAAAACCGTTGAAAACATGACGAAATTTTTGCAGCAATCCAAATTTCACCCAACATGAGTATAACTAATGTCCGACTTCAAAGTTGAGGAAAGGATATCACAAGTGCCAATAACTTTTGTACGACACTTATTTGAGTACCATAATTTTTTTCAATCACTTGAGTGCTATTTAGTTAAAAAGATAGTATACAGAAAAATTATCCAAATATATCATAAACATATTGTGCAGTGGTCAATCTAGTCTTAAACATTCTAATTATGCTAATTTTTAGTTTGGAACATTTGAATAATTGGCAATTTAGTCTTAGTCTTTTTCACGATTTATCATTTAGTCATTCGAATTAATTTTGTCCTGAAATGCCATATAGTCAATACTAGCCGTTCTACATGGCACGGCCAATGTTGACCTAGATCATTTTTGCAATTTTTTCGTCTTTTTTTGCTTTTTTTTTTCTTTTTTTTTTTTCTCTTTTTTCACTTGATCCAGCCATCACCTTATCTCAGTGATGCCCAAATGAGGCTGCTGATTCATCGGCGAGGCGATCGCTCGCTCGACACTTGCGCTCAGGCTCGAGGAGTATGCCCTTGCTGGTTGATGGCAGCGTCCAAGCGCCTCAAACGAGGCCCGACCTTTTGACTTGCAAGGAGAAGACTCACACCCTTCCTCACCTTTTAAACTTCATTTCACAAAAGATTGTCCCGCTTTCCATCAGAGGGAAAAAAACTCATTGCAAAAGACCAAGTTGCTCTCTTTAAAAATCCCACGCCCGGAAGTGCCATAAATCTCAACTTCCATCATTGGCAAACCTTCGCCTTTCCGCCACCCGCCCACTGTCTGCCACCGTACGATTACCCCCCACTAACATCCCCCACCCTCCTCGACTGCCTGATTTCCATAGTGGATCGTGACCTAGGTCTGAGGTCACGTATCCATGGTCTTGTCGCAGCTCGCGACCTTGTCTGGAGATCATTAGTTGCCATGGATGACCTCATCTTGGCCCACGGCCTTGATTTGAGGTTAGGGTTCGTCTAGGTGGTTCAGGCTTGACGAAGCTAGCTGCCTCGAGCAAGGTCAATGTTATTGTAACGCAACTCCAGTCCGGGACATCAGATAGAGAGGGAGAGAGACGATTAGCATTTGAAGCAAACGCATACATTATGTCAAGCATTTTGTTTACAAATCTTCTTCAAAATCTTAACTATCTTTATCTGCATGGAAGTTTTTGTCATCTTCAAAAAGGGATATTATTGAGAGAACTTCCTTCTATATTTTGAAGATTGACAAAATCACTTCACATATTAATATATTGAATCTAATAGAAGTTATTTTAGGTATTGTACTCTTGAAGAAACCATATTCAGACTCTATTTTGTGTCATCCGGATATAGCGTGTGAAGATTTGAATTTTATCTCATGGATAGAGTATATGACATGGATATTATTGGAGTATATAAAATACCAACAAAGTTTATACGCTTATGTTTGTCAAAGCATTTGGTATCTTCATACCTGTGCAAAATTTATTAAGACTCGTAGAGCAATTCAGACTACAAACAGATATCCATCTGGATATATATATATATATCACATATACATATAGTTATATATCACAGCAGCTAGTGATCTAGCTCGGATTCCCATTGGAAAGTATTGATCTTCAATCTCGTAGATTGTTTTGCAATAGAATAATCACACAAAATATCTTTGATTGATTGGCGTTGATTCTCAAGGCAAATAATCTTTCAAAATGGAGAATTCTACATATGGAAGCCCATATTAATTTATATGGATGACTTAATCAGGGGATTTTGATCTTATTTAGCAAATGACTGCTCAATATTCTTAAAGCATTAGTCGCACTGGGTTGATTGGATAATAAAATACTCTAAAGACTGTCCAAGGGCTACTCTAAAGACCTTCCAAGGCCAAATTGAAAGTGGATGAGTATAAAGAAATTCAAAGTTTGTCGTGACTCTGAAAATCCAAAGTTTGAGAGAGCTACTTTATACACTATCTTTGTGAGCTTAGAAGATGTAATCTTAGACTGATTATGTGAGATAGTGGATCTGTCGAGAAGCTTCACTCATTGTAATCTCTGATTCATTCAGTGCAATCCTATCAATAGACTATCTACAGGGAGAGTGGACATAGGCCTTGTAATAAGTCGAACCGAACTTTTGTAAGCAAATTCTTCTATCTCTCGTTTTTAATTTATTGCATTTTGATAGTATTTTGCATACACTTAAATTTGATTACTACACTGTTTTTTTTTCATACTCTAATTTTACATGATATTTATCTTGACTATTTTTATTCCGCTTTAAATTTGTCAAGATTGGTCAAAATCACCCATTCATCCCATAGTGCTTGTAACATCAGATAGCAAAACCTACAGTTGAAGCAACTTAGTCTGAAGAAGATGATGAGAAGCAGATCTAATTGCGGTCTGCAAATTAGATAGACCATGGTTGATCAATTTGTAGGAAACCCTGGCAGACCAAGCGTGGATGATCAAACTCGAACTTCAGGATGATCAAACTGGAACAGAGGCTATAGAAGGAACCGGTATTGAGGTCATTTAGCCAAATGATGAAGATATTGAAGAAAATGCTTCCATCTCAGGGGGAGACTAAGGAAAAAGAGCCAGAGCATATTCTTGAGACGGTCGATGCTGATGCTCACACTGAGTCTAAATTGGTGAATCTTCCTAATGAAATCAAGGCCAATCAAGCAGATCTGAAGGAGGATGAGAGTTCCTACAATGAGAAATGCAAACTCTCAAGGAAGGACTGAAGGGAGAATTTTAAAACTTGAAGAACAACATGCCCACTTGGAGACAGGATTTAAGGAACTATCTCTCTCAACAAA
>JAGVVM010003642.1:0-18475 GCA_019149425.1 Psidium friedrichsthalianum
AAATCTTTTTTTTTTCAGTTTTAGTTTTTTTAATTTTAATTTAATTTAACTAATGAAATTAAGTATTTACAAAAAAATACACCTAATCGCCAGAAAATTTGGTCAGTCAGCCGGCCGGCGAGCTTAGGCCCTTCTTTGAAACAACTATAATCACTTCAGGCCCTTTTTTTGAAACAATTCCACTTCAGGCTCTTAATTGAAAAATTGAGAGCATTTGGGGCTCTTTTTTGAAATTTTTCCCCGAATTTTTAAGTACCTATCATTATATGGTGATCTTATATTCTTTAAAAGCGTTTCGAGTTACCCATGAGATAAGATAAATCTCCAAACCATTCAAATCTCATGAAATTTTGTAAATGAATAACCCCTCCTGCGACTCCAATTGCAGGCCTGTTTTAAGTTCTGCTGAAGTTTTGAAACAACATGATAATTTCGATGCTAGACTCTACGACTCCACCAAAAGGTGGCGTTTGCGAGTTAGTTTCGATTTCAAATATATAACTCGGGAATACTTTCGCCTTGTTCGAGGCACAATTCGTGCCATTCCAAACTCCTTCGCCAGAGTAGAAGCCTATTAGGAATTGGGCATTGTTTGGGGCCTTTTTTGCTCGGGGTATCATTCTCTATTCCCATCGCAACGAGTCGTTTTTATAAATCGCACTTACTTTTTTCATTTATAAGCTTTCGGTACGACATTTTCAGTTATGCGGCCTCTGATAAAATAGCCATACGCTGTTTTTTTTTTTTTTTTACTATGCCATCCTTGAATTAAAATTCTGTCAAAGCCCAATGTCATTATCATTTTTAATTGCTTCCGCTTGGGGGTCCTTGAATTATTCAATACTGTCGGTTTGCTGAAATTAAAGTCAACACGTAGGGACCTAGAAATTTATACAGGAGATGATAAACACAGGAGTGCATATCCGGGCTCGACTTTTATCCCCGATAATCGATATGAATGAAGATACTTACGTTTCTAGAAATTATTTAGAGATATGGTCAGATCACTCGAACTTTTCGAGCAAAAGTTGAATTTTGGACGAGGGGTGCGGATTAAAAAAAAGTAGACAAAATTTTCGTTAATGACCAAAATATTTTTGCCAACTCATTGGATTTTATATTCGATACGACGATTATTTAAAAAAAAAAATTCCTTGAACTACCGATTTTGGGACCCTATTGAAGTCGAAGAGAGTCAAGAGACCCACTAAACCGTTCGAGTTTCAAACCGTAACGATGAACCTCGGTTAGCTCAGCCGAAGAAGAGCGCGTGGACAGGGAATCGGGCCGAGCCGAGCGGAGCCGCTGAGGTCCGGGGCCCACCAAATTCTGATATTTTTTGAAGTTTTCCCTTTTATTATTATTTTTTTTTTTTTTGGTGCTTGCATGCATGATGTGATCGTGAGGAGGGGAATGAGCCTCGAGCTTTCGGTGTTTGCGCATTCCGCCCAATCACACTCGACACGTCAACCCGCGCGACGGGCCCCACGCCCCCCTTATCTTAATCATCTTCCCGCGACCTTTCATTTATCCGATGGCGTCAGCATCGCGTCACGCCACGTCACGATCCCACGTCACTGCTCACGCAATTTACCGCTCTTTTTGCTATTTTTCTTTTTTCTAATGAGCGCGTGAAATAGATTGCTTCTAGACACTCGCCAAAAGGCGAAAGGGACGCCTAGCTACGCACATCTTTCCTCCGGTGAGGATAGATGCGTGCGTGTGGTTCTCTCTCTTTTAATTATGATTTCCTTCTCAATTCGATTTCAGTATGTTCATTTTTATTGCGATTTCTAAGATTAACCCGAAATTAAGGTCTCGATTTAAGCTTTAAGCCCATCACTCTTATATCTGCCTTTTCATTCGCCCTCACTAATAAATTTCGAAATCTAATTGTGAATATCTCGTGACGATTTCGATTTCGTATCGACACCTTCGAGGAATTAGTTAGACCTGAATTATGTAGCTTGGACAACAATTTATCTATTAAGCCGATTTTGATTTACTGGAAGAAGGAAAAGGAACTTTGAAATATAATTTACGATTTTCATCTATTGAAAGTTGGAGGTAGATCGACATATCGCATCCTTTTGACCCTTCCACCAAATTGCCTCGACTGTGCCGAATCGTTTTTCTTGATTATGAACAATTTTCTTAGACAAAACAAAAACCCTTCAAATATTTGATTGAATTGGAACCCCATTTTCTAATCAGAGACTTGGTGCACACAAGCCTGATCACTAGTGACTGATAAGTCAACTTCCCGCAATTGTCAATGTAGTTCAGGATTCAACAACCACATGGACAAAGTTAAACAGCCACGAAGCGAGCACCAAAAAGGCACATTCTCTCAATTCTACCTTATACGTCGGCATGGTTATCGGTAGAGAAAATTGACCAATTGGTCATAGACTTACCGTACGGATGTCGATTCAGTTCTGAACTTTTCAATTTAGCAAATTTAATAGTCTCATAATTTTGTGCGAAATTTCAATGTAATCCTTCCGATCAATCTTCCCCGAAAAATCGCCGACGTGCCAGTGCGCCACGTAGGATGGCGATGACTGGACCGGCACGTCATCAATTTTATGCGAAAATCGATCGAAAGGGCTACGTTGAAATTCCGCACAAAAGTTTAGAACCAAATTAATCAAATAAAAAAAGTTCCAAACTGACTTGGTATCCATATAATAAGTTTAAAATTCGGGTAATTTTGGTACGTCCAAATTCTATAGGCCAATTGGAAGACGGGGCATTTCCTTTCGTGATCATATGACTTTGACCTCAATGACATCCGACCTAATAAAAACTATCCAACTTCTATTCGACCTATCACCAGAAATCAACAGAACAGGAGGAGAAAAACTTTATAGACCCGAACAATAATTTATAGGATAATGTCAAATAGGATAGGGTGACCCATGTATCGTGCCTTCAATCACTGCCTGCCTATTGCCTAAGTTCATTATTCTCTTACATTACTAAAATAAAATGAAGTCGACCTTTGGCACATCACACAGCTCCACTTGGGAAAGATTCCAAAACAACGTCAATTTTTTTTCGGTCGAGCACTCGATTTACCGCGGCCTAATTGGTCGATCGAAATTTCGAGGATGAAACCAAATCAAAATCGGTATAAAAAAAACCGCCGAAAATTAAATCGTGATAATCACGCCGTGGGAAAAGGCGTTTTGTTTTTTTATGATATCCCCAACGCCAACGTCATTTAAGGAAGTGGGTCACGCACGATTCAAATTTTACGCATAATTTAAATTTTCCCTTTCACAAATCCGAGATGGAACCAAGACCGTTTTCCCCTCATGTGAACGGAACTTTCATGTGAATTATTCACGGGGTTCAAATCTTCAATAATGATGATTCCTAATCCTTGGTACCTCGAAAGTACCACGTGACGTGGGGACGTGCCCAAAAGGTCTAGATTGTCTAAGGTGAAGAAAATAAAAACATCAAATAGAAATAGAAAGAAGGTCCACTAAATCAAGGCAATGACATGGGCTAATCTATGTGCCAATCAAAAGCACAAAGTTATACCTAATATATTCTGTACAATAATTTAAAATTTAAAGTTGATAATTGAGGTAAGTGTTGCTTCTTTATTTCTACTTCAAATAAAGATTTTGACGAGCAGGGATCTAAATGTGGCGGGGTTAACTGAGATCATCAATGACGTGGCAAGAGCTGGGGTCACAATCAGTCGTACGATTTGTGTCTTTTCCTTCTTTCCCTCACGTCGGATGAAATAAAATGTGATTTTTGACTTTTTTTTTTTTCCTTACACGTGAATTTGCTCCCTGCCTAGTGGAAAAAGATGCTTCGTACCTGATAAACGTTTCGTTTTGGACAGGAAGTTATACCAAATTATTGGGAAAGATCCCGCAAGAAATTTTCAAAAAAAAAAAAAAGGAATTTTTATTCATTCATTTGAAAGAAATGTACATAATTTCAAGATAAAATAAAAATCGAACAAAGCAAGTAAATCCGAAAAATAAATCAACTGAGTATAGTCTGCAATGACTCAACTCATTCTATCGCAAAAATAAGCCCTTTAAATTACAACCGGCAGCGAATTATCGAATCTTGCATCAACTTCAGTGATAAGCACACGCCGAGATTCCTTTCTCCAATAGCTAAGGATTTGCCAACGTGACGACTCAATTTTTCCACCAGGCTAAGTTATAAGCGGAATAGTTTAAAGTCAGGCTCGGATTTATGGTGAAGGCGAATTGAGGATTAATGAAGTCTGGTGCGGCAGATTATTTGAGCTTAACGGTGTAGTTGGACGCGATAACAGTAGATCAATTGGGATTGTTCGATTGTCTAGCTTATATAAAATCGGTTCGGTGCGAAATTAGTTTGCGATTTGAGCATGAAGCAACCCAAACCGCCTCAACCTACTCCCACCACCTCTAGCTCTCTA
The DNA here is from genome assembly GCA_019149425.1 of Psidium friedrichsthalianum. NCBI lineage: Eukaryota > Viridiplantae > Streptophyta > Magnoliopsida > Myrtales > Myrtaceae > Psidium > Psidium friedrichsthalianum. The sequence continues at coordinate 4,439 of JAGVVM010003642.1, forward strand.
TAAAAAGCTATATATCTATATATATGAAATCGATGATCTTGCTTTATGGTGTGGCGTGTGTATTATAGGTTAGTCGAACCATAATAAGGCCATAACCTTTAGGCGCCGTGCCTATGTTTGTTTGATTGCACTTGTATGTTCGTATGATCGACTTATTTTGCCTGGTCTTCCGCATGTGCCATTTATATGTAATATCAGATAAATAACAGAGTGCAATTAACAAGAAGGTGGCGCCCTCGGGTGTCATAGCTAAAAGGCGGTGTACGTCTAGGTTCGGCATTCTCAGCACCATCACCATATAGAGATAAAGACCATACCAACAGGTTGAAAAGCAATGCCTTGTGAGTTTCAAATCTATTTCTAGATCAAATTAGCAGAGCACTCAAATCTAAATCTAAGTATACTCTTGATCGAGAGAGAGAAGGCTTGCAAAAGAGACACCAACTAATCACAAAATCACGTTCAGATAAGCCGACTATTGAAGTAGTAAAGGAGCAACGCTCAATTTTATGGAGTAAGCATCGGAATCGAAGTGAGTGAGTATGTTCGAATAACTTATTATTCTAGACGCTCACTCTTTGAACTTCTAAGCTCACCTGATAAAACTCTCCACATGGAGAAAGTTGATGGAATCGTTTGCAAATTAAGGACAGAGAGATACGAAAACAAAAAGGAAAGGAAGAGAAGATCGATATAAACGATACGGATAAAAAGAGACTCAAATAGTGGATATGCAAGCATAATAATTTATATGAGTTCTGTATCTATGAATCTAGAAACGTTTGGTTGCATTGTTTTATTGGTATATGTACCGAAACTGATAACATCTAGATTATGCAGAATTATATATGAAAGATCCATTTTTAGTTCTCTCTTTACCCTTTGCCTCTTATCCCTATGAGGTGTTCCTTGTCTAGGAGGGCTTCCCCTCCCCCCTCCCGAAAACTCATTTATTCTAGTGTGGATGGCAAGAGGGATTTTAATTGTAAGGTATTTAATGAAGCCGTTAGTGGAATTGATAACTCATTCAAAGAGATGAGAGGGGAGGGAGGGAGAGACTCTCCCTCCTCTCAAAACTTGAAAAAAGAAGAAGAAGCGATTCTTTCAACCCCCATAAAATATTACTCATAAGGAGAATAATTCATTGAATAATAATGAATTTTAATGATTTTAGGCTATGTTCATTTTGCGAGAAAAGACTAAAATTCACTCCTAAAGTACAAGTTTTACGATAATCTAGCCATCTCACATTTAAAAAAAAAAATGCTTTCACCAACCGATGATGACCACACTTTTGTAGCGGCAAGAGAATTGTAAACTATTTTCTCTTTCTAATTAATATGTGAATTACTAAAATCAACGAATAACAGTAAAGACATTATAAATTGATAAGATTGAAAAGTTTATCGGTGGAAGTGAATTGACATTCATGCTGTAGGTTTTTGAAGCTGATTATGTAATTTTCCTGCGTCATCACATGCGTAAGTTTTGGACTTGCACTTAAAGGGCTCGCTACTCGAAAAAAATCACTTATAATTCTCCTAATTTTCTTTTAGATTTGCTATTAGAGACCGTTCAATGGAGATCAAATGAGGCGATTAGTTGCCATTGTCTTGGCCACCTTTTCTTAGCTACCGGTCCTAGTCGAAGATGACTCGTGTGTGTATATGTGTTATCCGCGATTGTACCAAACCCTAATTTGCCTTTCCCCATGCCCCACATTAGCTCCCGAATTCTAGACCACACTTTTGCCACGAGCTTATGAAAATGTCTAAGGTGCAACCACATACCGTTTGTTCATCATTCAAAGATAGCTGATGATGTTGTGATATTGCGATCCGTAGAAGTATCCCACGATTTGATCGATCGGAGCGGTCCGCCGGAAACACAAAAAACGATGGACATAAGCATGTTATCGACATATGTGATAAGTATTGGGTGAATATCGTGGTGAGTAAGTCGTGCTGAAGCCCCTACAAAAAAAAAAAAAAAACCCCGACACATACTAGTGAATCGGATGTGCGTGCGTGTGTGTTTTTTTTTAATCCCGGATACATATTTTCACAATATCGTTTAATTTCAAATCTCCCCCTATCGTTTAAAACATACATATCGGAGATTTCAACCTCGAACTTTCATCGATGAATTTCGTGAAAATCCCGTCTATTAAGTTATAATGACATGGGAAAATGACACAAATGATCCATGAACTTTCGCCTAATGTCAAATGTAGTCCCTAACTCATAATCTGTGCAATTCAATTCCTGAATTGTAGCCTAATGTACAATGTAGTCCATAAACTCATAATCTGTGTTAATTTGATCCCTGAATTGTAGCTCAATATGCAATATGATCCCGGACCATTTTAACTTGCTTAATATAGTCCACGGACTTTCCATACATGTTCAATTTAATTAGCCCCCCAACAATAAAAAAAAAAAGGGTTCAATATCCTCCTTGAATTTGAATTAATAGAATGACGGTATTTAACCTTTTAATTCAGTTCGAGGACCAGATTAAACGTGTTCTAAAAGTTCAGAACCGCATTCTACATCGAGATAAAGTTCAGAGATCACATTGAATAAATTAAAAGTTCGTGGACCGCATCACATGTTGGGCCAAATATTAAAGATCATTTCAGTCGTTATTATCCATTAAAATATCGTATATATATAGGGTAAGTATAGGCCTTGTGATTGTCATTAAAAGAGCTAATATCTATCTACTCACGGGATGGCGCCCTCTAAATGGCTGCCCTGCCCCCGCTCTCAAAGCCTCTCCTACACGTGACGATTCATCCTCGAATGCTAGGGAGCGTGGGCCCGCCAACTCTTTTTTTGCTCTTGTTTTTGGCCATTCTCCTTCACATGGAGGGGGCGCAATTGAAGGAGTTGAAACTACCCTTAGTTCCTCTCTTTTGGCAGCTGTTGAAACGCTGCTTCACTAGCTCTAAGACAAGGTTCGTAATCTCGGCTCCAGTGGAGAGCTTTAAGCTCGCTCATGGCGGCACATGGCTTCTTTGCGAGAGTTTCGATCTAAGGCTCCGGTATAACACGAGGAGGGGTGTCTTCATTGAGGACGGTGTCTTCGTCTCTCTCTCGAATCACGAAACATCCGCATCTGCGACGGTCGCGAATTCTGCAAACCGAGAGCTCCAACGGCGCTTATTGAAAGCAGCCTGCGTCAAGAGAACTTTAAGGCTGCGTATGGTAACGCTCGAGAAAAAGTGTTTTTGTTCTCACAGTGTTCCCGAAATACTTGGGAATAGAAACGCGTATGGTAAAAAAGTGATCCCAAAGTGTTCCGGGAATACTTTTGAGAAACAAAAACACTTTCGGAGAAGAAATGAGAAATAAAAAAAAAATTACTTCTGAGTTCTCGGAACACTTTTTAGAAATACATTTAAAACATTTTTTAAAATAATTGGGAACACTTCTTGAAGTAATTAAAATAAAAAAATAATAACAATTTTTTAAAAAAATGAAAAATTAAAAAATTAAAATTAAAATAATTAAAAATCAAAATAATAAAAATAATTTTTTCAATAAAATAAAATAAAATAAAAATAATAACAATTAGAAAATTAGAAAATAAAAAATAATTAAATTAATTAATAAAAATAATTACAAATAATTAAAAATAAAAAAAAAAAAAAATAAATTATTTAAAATAAAAATAAAAAAATAAAAATTGATATAATAAGAATAATTAAAAATTTAAAAAGAAATAAAGCAATTAAATAATAAAAAAATATTCGAAATAATAAAAATTAATTGAGAAATCGAATCATTTACAAAGGGTATTTTTTACCAAATGGTATTTATGTCAAAGTTGCATTCAAATACACTTTTTTATAGTTGATCAATTCCAATTCGTCTTCTCTTTCATTTTTTTTTATAGTTGATCTTGTTCATAATGAAAAATTAGGAACATAATTTTTTGCAGTTATCAAACGCGTTTCTGTTCTTTTTTTTTTTTTTAGAAACAGAAATTTTATGTAGTTGCTAAATGCGTTTTCTGTTCCCAAAAATCGTTGTCGGAAACAGAAATAGAAAAAAATATTTCTATTTCAAAGTTATTTCGGAAACAAAAACGTTACCATACGCAATCTAAACATCCGTTTTAAGATGCGGGGGCATTTCCCCTCGATCCCGTCCGTTTCCAGCCTGCTACGGGCTGTTCGGTGATGGGAGATTCGGAATACGTGGTGGCATGCGCCGATGGCGACGAGGGTGATGGGGATTTATTGTATTCGGGAAAAAAGCGTAGAAAACTAAATTAAATCAAAATATAAATTTTTTTTTTTTAAATGATATTAAAAACTGAGATTCTTCGAGATTAATGGAGTGGGGGAAGGGGACCCACGCGCTTTCAGCCCTTTTTGGGCCCCGCCTCCTATTCCTTTACGAGAAAGACAGAGGCTTTGCATGGATTGTCGTTTAGTATTTTGGGCAGTTTAAAAAGTGCCGCAAGTTACAAGATGGCCATCCCTCGTACCCCACCATCGATCTCCTCACCCCTGTCACAATAATAACTACAATAATAATAATCGCAATAATATAAATTTTTTGGTCAAAATAATAATATAATTTGAACCGCAGTGTTTGACTGAAAATATTCGTCAATCGCTTGATCTCAACATCCTAATTTTAATTTTCGAAATCCATCTCTGTCCGTACCGCTGGATTGCCGTGTTAATTAGTGAAATCGGCAGCTGTTGGATTCCGGCTTCGGCTTCGGCTTCGGCTTCGGCTTCGTTCATTTGATAGAAGATTCGAATCAAATACTTTGATTCGAATCTTCTATCAAATGAACGAAGCCGAAGGCCGAAGCCGAAGCCGAAGCCGGAATCCAACAGCTGCCGATTTCACTAATTAACACGGCAATCCAGCGGTACGGACAGAGATGGATTTCGAAAATTAAAATAGGATGTTGAGATCAAAGCGATTGACGATATTTTCAGTCAAACACTGCGGTTCAAATTATATTATTATTTTGACCAAAAAAATTTATATTATTGCGATTATATTATTGTAGTTATTATTGTGACAGGGGTGAGGAGATCGATGGTGGGGTACGAGGGATGGCCATCTTGTAACTGCGGCACTTTTTAAACTGCCCAAAATACTAAACGACAATCCATGCAAAGCCTCTGTCTTTCTCGTAAAAGGAATAAGGATGGCGGGGCCCAAAAAGGGCTGAAAGCGCGTGGGTCCCCTTCCCCACTCCATTAATCTCGAAGAATCTCAGTTTTTTATATCATTTAAAAAAAAAAAATTTATATTTTGATTTAATTTAGTTTTCTAACGCTTTTTTCCCGAATACAATAAATCCCCATCACCCTCGTCGCCATCGGCGCATGCCACCACGTATTCCGAATCTCCCATCACCGAACAGCCACGTAGCAGGCTGGAAACGGACGGGATCGAGGGGAAATGCCCCCGCATCTTAAAACGGATGTTTAGATTGCGTATGGTAACGTTTTTTGTTTCCGAAATAACTTTTGAAATAGAAATATTTTTTTCTATTTCTGTTTCCGACAACGATTTTGGGAACAGAAACGCATTTAGCAACTACATAAAAATTTCTGTTCTAAAAAAAAAAAAAGAAAGAAACGCGCGTTTGATAACTGCAAAAAATTATGTTCCTAATTTTTCATATGAACAAGATCAACTATAAAAAAAAAAATGAAAGAGAAGACGAATTGAATTGATCAACTATAAAAAGTGTATTGAATGCAACTTTGACATAAATACCCATTTGGTAAAAAAATACCCTTGTAAATGATTCGATTTCTCAATTAATTTTTATTATTTCGAATATTTTTTTATTATTTAATTGCTTTATTTCTTTTTAAATTTTTAATTATTCTTATTATATCAATTTTTATTTTTTTATTTTATTTAAATAATTTATTTTTTATTTTTTTTATTTTTAATTATTTGTAATTATTTTTATTAATTAATTAATTATTTTTTATTTTCTAATTTTCAATTGTTATTATTTTTTATTTTATTTTATTTTATTGAAAAAAATTATTTTTATTATTTTGATTTTTAATTATTTTAATTTTTAATTTTAATTTTTCATTTTTTTAAAAAAATTGTTATTATTTTTTTATTTTAATTACTTTCAAGAAAGTGTTCCCAATTATTTCTAAAAAATGTTTAAATGTATTTCTAAAAAGTGTTCCGAGAACTCAGAAGTAATTTTTTTTTTATTTCTCATTTCTTCTCCGAAAGTGTTTTGTTTCTCAAAAGTATTCCCGGAACACTTTGGGATCACTTTTTTACCATACGCGTTTCTATTCCCAAAGTATTTCGGGAACACTGTGAGAACAAAAAACACTTTTTCTCGAGCGTTTACCATACGCAGCCTTAAAAGTTCTCTTGACGAGGCTGCTTTCAATAAGCGCCGTTGGAGCTCTCGGTTTGCAGAATTCGCGACCGTCGCAGATGCGGATGTTTCGTGATTCGAGAGAGAAGACGAAGACACCGTCCTCAATGAAGACACCCGCTCCTCGTGTTATACCGGAGCCTTAGATCGAAACTCTCGCAAAGAAGCCATGTGCCGCCATGAGCGAGCTTAAAGCTCTCCACTGGAGCCGAGATTACGAACCTTTCTTAGAGCTAGTGAAGCAGCGTTTCAACAGCTGCCAAAAGAGAGGAACTAAGGGTAGTTTCAAACTCTTCAATGCGCCCCTCCATGTGAAGGAGAATGGCCAAAAAACAAGAGCAAAGAAAAGAGTTGGCGGGCCCACGCTCCCTAGCATTCGAGGATGAATCGTCACGTGTAGGAGAGGCTTGAGAGCGGGGGCAGGGCAAGCCATTTTAGAGGGCGCCATCCCGTGAGTAGAAGATATTAGCTCTTTTAATGACAATCACAAGGCCTATACTTACCTATATATATAACGATATTTTAATGGATAATAACGACTGAAATGATCTTAATATTTGGCCCAACATGTGATGCGGTCCACGAACTTTTAATTTATTCAATGTGATCTCTGAACTTTATCTCGATGTAGAATGCGGTTCTTGAACTTTTAGAACACGTTTAATCTGGTCCTCGAACTGAATTAAAAGGTTAAATACCGCATTCTATTAATTCAAATTCAAGGAGGATATTGAACCCTTTTTTTTTTTATTGTTGGGGGGCTAATTAAATTGAACATGTATGGAAAGTCCGTGGACTATATTAAGCAAGTTAAAATGGTCCGGGATCATATTGCATATTGAGCTACAATTCAGGGATCAAATTACACAGATTATGAGTTTATGGACTACATTGTACATTAGGCTACAATTCAGGAATTGAATTGCACAGATTATGAGTTAGGGACTACATTGCACATTAGGCGAAAGTTCATGGATCATTTGTGTCATTTTCCCATGTCATTATAACTTAATAGACGGGATTTTCACGAAATTCATCGATGAAAGTTCGAGGTTGAAATCTCCGATATGTATGTTTTAAACGATAGGGGAGATTTGAAATTAAAACGATATTGTGAAAATATGTATCCGGGATTAAAAAAAAACACACACGCACGCACATCCGATTCACTAGTATGTGTCGGGGTTTTTTTTTTTTTTTTGTAGGGGCTTCAGCACGACTTACTCACCACGATATTCACCCAATACTTATCACATATGTCGATAACATGCTTATGTCCATCGTTTTTTGTGTTTCCGGCGGACCGCTCCGATCGATCAAATCGTGGGATACTTCTACGGATCGCAATATCACAACATCATCAGCTATCTTTGAATGATGAACAAACGGTATGTGGTTGCACCTTAGACATTTTCATAAGCTCGTGGCAAAAGTGTGGTCTAGAATTCGGGAGCTAATGTGGGGCATTGGGGAAAGGCAAATTAGGGTTTGGTACAATCGCGGATAACACATATACACACACGAGTCATCTTCGACTAGGACCGGTAGCTAAGAAAAGGTGGCCAAGACAATGGCAACTAATCGCCTCATTTGATCTCCATTGAACGGTCTCTAATAGCAAATCTAAAAGAAAATTAGGAGAATTATAAGTGATTTTTTCGAAGTAGCGAGCCCATTTAAGTGCAAGTCCAAAACTTACCATGTGATGACGCAGGGAAAATTACATAATCAGCTTCAAAAACCTACAGCATGAATGTCAATTCACTTCCACCGATAAACTTTTCAATCTTATCAATTTATAATGTCTTTACTGTTATTCGTTGATTTTAGTAAATTCACATATTAATTAGAAAGAGAAAATAGTTTACAATTCTCTTGCCGCTACAACAGTGTGGTCATCATCGGTTGGTGAAAGCATTTTTTTTTTTTAAATGTGAGATGGCTAGATTATCGTAAAACTTGTAATTTAGGAGTGAATTTTAGTCTTTTCTCGCAAAATGAACATAGCCTAAAATCATTAAAATTCATTATTATTCAATGAATTATTCTCCTTATGAGTAATATTTTATGGGGGTGAAAGAATCGCTTCTTCTTCTTTTTTCAAGTTTTGAGAGGAGGGAGAGTCTCTCCCTCCCTCCCCTCTCATCTCTTTTGATGAGTTATCAATTCCACTAACGGCTTCATTAAATACCTTACAATTAAAATCCCTCTTGCCATCCACACTAGAATAAATGAGTTTCGGGAGGGGGGGAGGGGAAGCCCTCCTAGACAAGGAACACCTCATAGGGATAAGAGGCAAAGGGGTAAAGAGAGAACTAAAAATGGATCTTTCATATATAATTCTGCATAATCTAGAATGTTATCAGTTTCGGTACATATACCAAATAAACAATGCAACCAAACGTTTCTAGATTCATAGAGATACAGAAATCATATAAATTATTATGCTTGCATATCCACTATTTGAGTCTCTTTTATCCGTATCGTTTATAATCGGATCTTCTCTTCCTTTCCTTTTGTTTTCGTATCTCTCTGTCCTTAATTTGCAAACGATTCCATCAACTTTCTCCATGTGGAGAGTTTTATCAGGTGAGCTTAGAAGTTCAAAGATGTGAGCGTCTAGAATAATAAGTTATTCGAACATACTCACTCACTTCGATTCCGATGCTTACTCCATAAAAATTGAGCGTTGCTCCTTTACTACTCAATAGTCGGCTTATCTGAACGTGATTTTGTGATTAGTTGGTGTCTCTTTTGCCAAGCCTTCTCTCTCTCGATCAAGAGTTATACTTAGATTTAGATTTGAGTGCTCTGCTAATTTGATCTAGAAATAGATTTGAAACTCACAAGGCATTGCTTTTCAACCTGTTGGTATGGTCTTTATCTCTATATGGTGATGGTGCTGAGAATGCCGAACCTAGACGTACACCGCCTTTTAGCTATGACACCCGAGGGCGCCACCTTCTTGTTAATGCACTCTGTTATTTATCTGATATTACATATAAAATGGCACATGCGGAAGACCAGGCAAAATAAGTCGATCATACGAACATACAAGTGCAATCAAACAACATAGGCACGGCGCCTAAAGGTTATGGCCTTATTATGGTTCGACTAACCTATAATACACACGCCACACATAAAGCAAGATCATCGATTTCATATATATAGATATATAGCTTTTTATAGAGAGCTAGAGGTGGTGGGAGTAGGTTGAGGCGGTTTGGGTTGCTTCATGCTCAAATCGCAAACTAATTTCGCACCGAACCGATTTTATATAAGCTAGACAATCGAAACAATCCCAAGTGATCTACTGTTATCGCGTCCAACTACACGTTAAGCTCAAAATAATCTGCCGCACCAGACTTCATTAATCCTCAATTCGCCTTCACCATAAATCCGAGCCTTGACTTAAACTATTCCGCTTATAACTTAGCCTGGTGGAAAAATTGAGTCGTCACGTTGGCAAATCCTTAGCTATTGGAGAAAGGAATCTCGGCGTGTGCTTATCACTGAAGTTGATGCAAGATTCGATAATTCGCTGCCGGTTGTAATTTAAAGGGCTATTTTTGCGATAGAATGAGTTGAGTCATTGCAGACTATAACTCAGTTGATTTATTTTTCGGATTTACTTGCTTTGTTCGATTTTATTTTGTCTTGAAATTATGTACATTCTTTCAAATGAATGAATAAAAAATTCCTTTTTTTTTTTTTTGAAAATTTCTTGCGGGATCTTTCCCAATAATTTGGTATAACTTCCTGTCCAAAACGAAACGTTTATCAGGTACGAAGCATCTTTTTCCACTAGGCAGGGAGCAAATTCACGTGTAAGGAAAAAAAAAAAAGTCAAAAATCACATTTTATTTCATCCGACGTGAGGGAAAGAAGGAAAAGACACAAATCGTACGACTGATTGTGACCCCAGCTCTTGCCACGTCATTGATGATCTCAGTTAACCCCCACATTTAGATCCCTGCTCGTCAAAATCTTTATTTGAAGTAGAAATAAAGAAGCAACACTTACCTCAATTATCAACTTTAAATTTTAAATTATTGTACAGAATATATTAGGTATAACTTTGTGCTTTTGATTGGCACATAGATTAGCCCATGTCATTGCCTTGATTTAGTGGACCTTCTTTCTATTTCTATTTGATGTTTTTATTTTCTTCACCTTAGACAATCTAGACCTTTTGGGCACGTCCCCACGTCACGTGGTACTTTCGAGGTACCAAGGATTAGGAATCATCATTATTGAAGATTTGAACCCCGTGAATAATTCACATGAAAGTTCCGTTCACATGAGGGGAAAACGGTCTTGGTTCCATCTCGGATTTGTGAAAGGGAAAATTTAAATTATGCGTAAAATTTTGAATCGTGCGTGACCCACTTCCTTAAATGACGTTGGCGTTGGGGATATCATAAAAAAACAAAACGCCTTTTCCCACGGCGTGATTATCACGATTTAATTTTCGGCGGTTTTTTTATACCGATTTTGATTTGGTTTCATCCTCGAAATTTCGATCGACCAATTAGGCCGCGGTAAATCGAGTGCTCGACCGAAAAAAAATTGACGTTGTTTTGGAATCTTCCCAAGTGGAGCTGTGTGATGTGCCAAAGGTCGACTTCATTTTATTTTAGTAATGTAAGAGAATAATGAACTTAGGCAATAGGCAGGCAGTGATTGAAGGCACGATACATGGGTCACCCTATCCTATTGACATTATCCTATAAATTATTGTTCGGGTCTATAAAGTTTTTCTCCTCCTGTTCTGTTGATTTCTGGTGATAGGTCGAATAGAAGTTGGATAGTTTTTATTAGGTCGGATGTCATTGAGGTCAAAGTCATATGATCACGAAAGGAAATGCCCCGTCTTCCAATTGGCCTATAGAATTTGGACGTACCAAAATTACCCGAATTTTAAACTTATTATATGGATACCAAGTCAGTTTGAACTTTTTTTATTTGATTAATTTGGTTCTAAACTTTTGTGCGGAATTTCAACGTAGCCCTTTCGATCGATTTTCGCATAAAATTGATGACGTGCCGGTCCAGTCATCGCCATCCTACGTGGCGCACTGGCACGTCGGCGATTTTCGGGGAAGATTGATCGGAAGGATTACATTGAAATTTCGCCCAAAATTATGAGACTATTAAATTTGCTAAATTGAAAAGTTCAGAACTGAATCGACATCCGTACGGTAAGTCTATGACCAATTGGTCAATTTCTCTACCGATAACCATGCCGACGTATAAGGTAGAATTGAGAGAATGTGCCTTTTTGGTGCTCGCTTCGTGGCTGTTTAACTTTGTCCATGTGGTTGTTGAATCCTGAACTACATTGACAATTGCGGGAAGTTGACTTATCAGTCACTAGTGATCAGGCTTGTGTGCACCAAGTCTCTGATTAGAAAATGGGGTTCCAATTCAATCAAATATTTGAAGGGTTTTTTTTTGTCTAAGAAAATTGTTCATAATCAAGAAAAACGATTCGGCACAGTCGAGGCAATTTGGTGGAAGGGTCAAAAGGATGCGATATGTCGATCTACCTCCAACTTTCAATAGATGAAAATCGTAAATTATATTTCAAAGTTCCTTTTCCTTCTTCCAGTAAATCAAAATCGGCTTAATAGATAAATTGTTGTCCAAGCTACATAATTCAAGGTCTAACTAATTCCTCGAAGGTGTCGATACAAAGAGGCAATCACTAAAAATTCTTATAGTTAGATTGAATCGAAAAAAGTAGAGGGCGAATGAAAGAGAGATTTGAGTAGAGTGATGGCGGTGAAAGGAGTATCGACGAGCTTAAATTCGAGACCTTAATTTCGGGTTAATCTTAGAAATCGCAATAAAAATGAACATACTGAAATCGAATTGAGAAGGAAATCATAATTAAAAGAGAGAGAACCACGCGCACGCATCTATCCTCACCGGAGGAAAGATGTGCGTAGCTAGGCGTCCCTTTCGCCTTTTGGCGAGTGTCTAGAAGCAATCTATTTCACGCGCTCATTAGAAAAAAGAAAAATAGCAAAAAGAGCGGTAAATTGCGTGAGCAGTGACGTGGGATCGTGACGTGGCGTGACGCGATGCTGACGCCATCGGATAAATGAAAGGTCGCGGGAAGATGATTAAGATAAGGGGGGCGTGGGGCCCGTCGCGCGGGTTGACGTGTCGAGTGTGATTGGGCGGAATGCGCAAACACCGAAAGCTCGAGGCTCATTCCCCTCCTCACGATCACATGCATGCATGCAAGCACCAAAAAAAAAAAAAATAATAATAATAAAAGGGAAAACTTCAAAAAATATCAGAATTGGTGGGCCCCGGACCTCAGCGGCTCGGCTCGGCTCGGCTCCGATTCCCTGTCCACGCGCTCTTCTTCGGCTGAGCTAACCGAGGTTCATCGTTACGGTTTTTTGAACTCGAACGGTTTAGTGGGTCTCTTGACTCTCTTCGACTTCAATAGGGTCCCAAAATCGGTAGTTCAAGGAATTTTTTTTTTTAAATAATCGTCGTATCGAATATAAATCCAATGAGTTGGCCAAAATATTTTTGGTCATTAACGAAAATTTTGTCTACTTTTTTTTAATCCGCACCCCTCGTCCAAAATTCAACTTTTGCTCGAAAAGTTCGAGTGATCTGACCATATCTCTAAATAATTTCTAGAAACGTAAGTATCTTCATTCATATCGATTATCGGGGATAAAAGTCGAGCCCGGATATGCACTCCTGTGTTTATCATCTCCTGTATAAATTTCTAGGTCCCTACGTGTTGACTTTAATTTCAGCAAACCGACAGTATTGAATAAGTTCAAGGACCCCCAAGCGGAAGCAATTAAAATTGATAATGACATTGGGCTTTGACAGAATTTTAATTCAAGGATGGCATAGTAAAAAAAAAAAAAAAAACAGCGTATGGCTATTTTATCAGAGGCCGCATAACTGAAAATGTCGTACCGAAAGCTTATAAATGAAAAAAGTAAGTGCGATTTATAAAAACGACTCGTTGCGATGGGAATAGAGAATGATACCCCGAGCAAAAAAGGCCCCAAACAATGCCCAATTCCTAATAGGCTTCTACTCTGGCGAAGGAGTTTGGAATGGCACGAATTGTGCCTCGAACAAGGCGAAAGTATTCCCGAGTTATATATTTGAAATCGAAACTAACTCGCAAACGCCACCTTTTGGTGGAGTCGTAGAGTCTAGCATCGAAATTATCATGTTGTTTCAAAACTTCAGCAGAACTTAAACAGGCCTGCAATTTGGAGTCGCAGGAGGGGTTATTCATTTACAAAATTTCATGAGATTTGAAATGGTTTGGAGATTTATCTTATCTCGTGGGTAACTCGAAACGCTTTTAAAGAATATAAGATCACTTATATAATGACAGGTACTTAAAATTCGGGGAAAATTTCAAAAAAGAGCCCCAATGCTTTCAATTTTTTCAATTAAGAGCCTGAAGTGGACTTTGTTTCAAAAAAGGGCCTGAAGTGATTATAGTTGTTTCAAAGAAGGGCCTAGCTCGCCGGCCGGCTGGACTGACCAAATTTTCTGGCCGATTATGTAATTTTTTTTAAATAACTTAATTTCATTAGTTTAATTAAATTAAAAATTAAAAAAACTAAAACTGAAAAAAAAAAGATT
>JAGVVM010003645.1:0-38381 GCA_019149425.1 Psidium friedrichsthalianum
CCCTGCTCCTCCTCTCTGCGCCTCTCGTCCGCTCTCCTCCTCTCTCTCGCCCCTCTCTCCTCCCTTCTCCCTGACCCGCTCCCGCTCCACCCCCCTCCACCCGCCCGTCGCCCTCTCCCTCCTCTCTCCTCCTCTCTTCCCCTCCCCCCTCTGCCCTCTCCTTCCCCTTCCCCTCTCCCTCCCCCTCTTCCCTCTCCCTCCCCTCTTCTTTCCTCTCCCCTTCCTCCCTTCCCTCTCTTCCCCCTTCTTCCCCCTCCTTCCTCCCCTCCTCTTCCTCCCCCTCCTCCTCCTCCCCCTCTCCTTTCTCTCCTCCCTCTCCCTCCTCCTCTCTTCCCTTCCCCTTCCCTTTCCCCTCTCCCGCCCCTCTTCCTCCCTCTCCCCTCTCTCCTGTCCCTCTCTGCTCTCCTCCACCTCTCTTCTCTCCCCCCCTCTCCCCCCGCTCCGCACGGTGGCCTCTGTTATGCCCCTCATCGCTGACGCCGGAGCTCTCCCCCCCGCCTGACCGAACCTCCCCTTCCCCTCTCCTCCTCCTCTTTATGCCACCCCCTCGCCCTTGTACCCCCCCTCCAATTTCCCCTCCTGCACTTCTCATCTCCCGAGACCGAACGGACAATGCCACCTCTGTTTCACTTTTCATGATGCCAGAGAGGAAAAAACTACGGAGGAAAAGCTTTTGCGGTCCGAGCTGCTCGGATTTACCGGTTAGCTAGCAGATTATGAACAGAAAAACAAAACCAGAAGCCCTACACTAAGCAATTACACTACATTAAGCAGATGCTTATGCAAGATCATATTTGAAGCTGACTCAGTTGTTCCCCAGCCATCACTACACAAGCTAATCGATTTGTGCCAAAACTTTCTTTAGAGACTTAGTCAATCCTAGGATGTAGTAGTAGCATTTACAGACCACATATGACGTATCATTCGCATATGACCTATCATTCGCTTGATCCCCGCGAGTTTATTCTCGTACTTGGATGATTTCTTGCTGATAGCTGTCTCTACACCTCCCAAGCCACACTTGTTTTCCAAAAATCCTCATCTAATTTCTCTCCAGCTCGCCCTTCAAATTCCACTGATATGGGCTGCACAGTGCTTGGACACGGCGGCAGCTGATAAGGCGAGTTTCCAGGATATGGTGCTTGAGGGGTATTAATCTTCCCGAGCTTATTAGGTTTCGACATTCAGACTGAACCACGTAAATTCAGTGTCCAATTTCCTTTCCTTCCTTTTGACCAATTCGCTTGACCCCTTTATTTGCAACATTAATCTTCCTGAGCTTATTCTCGATTTCCTTAATCTTCTTGTCAGATGCTCGTTTTCCCTCACTATCATGTCCCCCAAGACATTGTGGTCATAAGTCAGGATCATCCGCTCTTGTGCGGCATTCTGTTGTTCTCCTCCAACTGCGGGTACGTGCCAACTTTCGACTTTATGTCGGCTACGTATTTCTACGTATTGCTCATTCTCTTCGCTGGTGCTGTAAGGCTCGTTGCGTTTTTTAATGAAACTAGGTCTCCGGCCAAGGTTTGATCTCATGAAAGAGACGAAGAAGAGAGGCAAAATGTCATGAACTTCAAATGGCACACAGAACCTCCAATCAAACTATAGAAGAGACCAAGTGTTGCGCGTCGTGTGGGTGAGAGACAGACAGAGACAGAGTATTACAGAGCTAGCCTTTACAAGTGTTCGTTGCCCAATTTCATGCATGGCTCTTCCAGTGTCATCCCCTTTTATAAGTGAAATACTGGATCTAGTCCCCCACAAAGATACATCACATTGAATCATTCAAAAAATAGATATATATCTAAGGGTGCATCTGTTTCAGTGAAAGTGTTTGTTGGGAATTGATTTTTTGGACTTTCACTCATTTGATTTGCCGAAAATTACTTAGTCAACGGAAAGCACCGTCTAGTCAACAGAAAATTTATGCGTAAAATTGAGAAAGTGATCCTTAATTCTAAAGAGGTGAAGACACTTTTTGAAATTGTTTATGTCAAATTTTGTAGTAATTTTTTTTGTCTAATTTTATATTTTTTTTTACAATTTTTATGTTTTCTTTTTAATATTTTTATTTTCGTTTTTGCTTTTTTCCTTCTTTGTTGGCCGGTGGGCGGTGTAGCGTCCTAGGCCCGCTACCCTCCTCGCTAATCACAATCTATTTTAATCTGTTATTGGCGCATGCGGAAAACTAACACAAACAAGCGAGGCCGACATACAAGTGCATGCAGTAGGGTAGACAAGCATAAAGGGTATGGCCTCTTGAGGTTCACTAACATGCTTACAATAGATATTAAGATCATTCAACAGGTTAGAAAACACTTACTTTTATATATAATAAGCGTTTACTACATCATTTCAAAATAAAAGATGAACAAATCATTGGGAGACAATCAAAAAGTTATCAGCTTCCCCATCTCCACAAACCATGTCTAGCGTATTCCATCGACGCCTTGACATCATCACACAGCCACATCAAAAAGTAGCTGGCGTGTCATCCTCGTATCAAAAGCCTACTCATACACCTGCTCCCCTAACGCCTCCCCATCATCTACTCCTCACCCGGTGTCGCTTGTGTCATTGTTACGGCTGCCATCGCTACATTGGCCTATGAGGGGAGAGGGGAGTGGCCCAACCCACTAGCCTAGGCCTCAGACGTAGAGGGAAATGAAATGGTGCACAATGCGTCCATCTGAAGAACCCACATCTACTTCCACGGTGGTGTGAGTGAGGCCTACCATTTTGAGTGAATGGAAGGTAGGGTTCGGTGCGCTTCTCCCATGTGCGCATAACACGCACAGGTTCGCCAAAGTGGAATATGACCCTAGCAGTATGATAGAGTCCCCTCTCTGTCTATCTCTCCGAAGGGTGGGCGACATGCCTGTCTAAATAAGAAGACAACCAAAAAGGGTGAGCTAAGCTCAACAAGTAGCAGTACTAAGTCAAACCACTAAACCACCTATAGCATAAACATATAGGAGAGGAATTGCACTAGTATATCGGAACACAACAATATACAGTCAAGTCTATCATAATTCCACGAACTACGAACAACGAAGCATTTTACTCAGCTTCCAATTTGCACCCTCGAATACTTATATGGAACAACCCTCAATCCTCCTGCCGTATATATGAAACGAAAAGCTTTCGAACCCCCTCTACTTAAGATCATCGAGCATTAGTCAACCTTAAGTTCCATAGATAAACACGCGAACGAGCCTATATTGCTCTAGGCAGAGCCACCCTTTACGCGGTGGTTTTAATTCACGTTGCCTAGCTACGCCCAAGATAGCCCAACCCCATATTTCAACCTCTAATCTGTACGGCCACATACATCAACAAACACGGCAGAAGGTTTCTTCAGCTCCTCACATCCTGTTTTCGGCCAAATACCCCTATACATGTTACCCAATCCCAATTCACTTCATTTCGACGACACCCAGGACACTCAACCTTCATTTCCTGACTACCCATCACCAGATGACTTAAATCTAACCAGCTAGACCAACATGCAATTCCGTTCACCAGGCCATGCAACCCATATCCTTCTCGACAGAACCCACGACTAGACCGCGCCAAATCCACCTAATCTGCAATCAATAATTAGCTTAATGGTGAAAGTTAGTATGTTAGTATTCTACTCGTCTTAGGTTGAAGCACCACGAAGACGGACGTTGAATCATTGTGAGCTGAAGCTTGGCTCCCTTCTCCTCTCTTTGCGTCGCTCACGGTCCGAGTGAGGAAACGGGAAGGCGAGCTGGTCGGGCGAAGAGGGAAAAGTTGGGGTTGAGTGTGAGACGAGCCCGGCAAGGAGCTCGATGTGGCAACTTCCACCATCGCCGCCGTCGCGAGCTCGGCAAGGCGCGGGGCGGAGTCACCGAGGAAGAAGAGAGAGAGAGAGAGCCCGAGTGAGAAGAGGGGAAGAAAATGGGAGGGAGGGAGAGAGAATGGAGACTTAAATATGTGGGGAGGTTAGTAAGTGGTTCGGTTGAGGGGTTTCGTGCCCAAACTGCCATTAAAATTCGCACCCCGAATCGATCTCGTGCACAACCGTCTAAATAAAATCTCACTAATGGTCCTATATAAATTGTCATCCTTGACTTGAATAATCGGCCTCACTATAGTCCATAAATCCTCAATGCACAATTCCTAATAATCCAAGCCTAACGCAGATTAATCTGCTTGTAAAAATTCAAGCCGTCACAATTTAACCACGGCGACGGCTAGCGATCCGCCATAGGCGAGGATAAGCTTGCCCAAGGCCAAGAAGGACAAGCTCATCATCACCTATGGTCAATCGTCGCTCTAGCCTGGCCACCGACAGAGAAAGAGTAAAAAAATTAAATAAAAGAATACAAATAGGAATTTACTTAAAAAAATCAATTCTTTTTTTGTCTCAAACAAAGTCATGAAATTGAAATTATTATTCGAATGAGATTCAAACACCGAAAAATGTTTTCGGCCACATATCACCAAACATAGAAAAACTAACTATTTTTTTGGAAAATGATTTTCCGAAGAGTATTGTCCTTTATCGTTGACTTCTCGCCCAACAAGACGCACCCTAAGTAAGAAACTAAATAAAGTACTAAATCCATCAATGTTGATGCATGGTTTTTTTTTTTTCAGATTGGAGAGAACATAATATATGTTCACACTCCGAGCTAGAGCGAAAATCGGTGTGGGTTCATAATTTCTATCAACCATAATTCACCCCAATTAAATTCCAATGTGAGTCCCACGACTGTAAAAATTTGTTTCCCATGATAAATGGTATTTGCATGTTGGTTTGTAAGTGTAGCATCCAAACCATACAAAATTGGATAGTCCGCGTACATTGTTGTCCATATTAAGGAAAATAACACAAATGGTTTTTGAACTTTGGTCTGATATTTAGTATCATCCTTGAATTTTTAATTGTTCAACGTAGTCCCTAAACTATTTATAAATCTCCAATCTAGTCCCTATACTATATGAAAAATATTTAATGCAGTCTTTTCGTTAATTCAAGTTAGCGAAATTTGCTGATGTAAATCATGTGCCGTTAAGTTTGAACTGTGGCTAACAAGCCAAGTCAAATGTTCATCTCATTAGACTATAATAATCCATCTTATTAAATAACAATGGACATGTTAACTCCTTTTTCTTCATTTTTTAAAATAGGTTGATAAAAAGATGGATATGTTGACTCATTATTTTTAACGATCCAACTTAACATATAATAATGCATGTCATTAATGACTCATGATTTGTCATTAAAATAAGCAAAAGAACTACATCGAAAGAGTTAAATAAATTAAAAGTTCAATAACCACATTACACATCGGATCAAAATTCATAACCTATTTATGTCATTTTGCCTCTTTAGCGCCAGTGGAGCCTCATAAGATTGTAGATGTTCACGCCAGTGATTTAAGCTGATATTGGCCGAATAGACTCAATTGGTATAATTAAAAGTTTAAAATTGAATCGACAAAAGTGCAATAATATTACGATTTTATAAACAACTTTCTCACTCATATGTCATATGATGACGACCAACCCAAAATTTTGTTTTGTTACGAAGCTAGTAATTATTTTAAAAGCTTATAAGTTTTCAGATATGGAGTTGGAATTTTTCTGCCACGCGGAGCGTGGAACATGATTGTCAAAAAAGGAAATTTGATCTTGATCTTAATTTGATGGAATTTCCTAAGTGTACTCTGACTCAAGATAATCGTTATCCCCCGTCTTTAATAATTGTTAGGTTGCCGGCAACAACAAATATAGTTAATCGAATCATGAAATTTCCAATTGTTATTCGGTAGAAGGCACTTAAGATCTTAAATATATCAGACTTGCGTAGTTGTGTGTCCTTAAGATCTTTAAACCCAGATGTCACACCCCATTGCTAAACAACGGTCAATAGATCATTTAATTAATAATGATTTATCAATCGGTTAAGTCCTCGCCAGGTAGCGGAAAGGTTTAGCATCATTACATCAAGTTCAGCATATGTTAGAAATTATTTGATCGAATGGAACCCCGCAAGTGATCATACAACACGCATATGATGCGATGACTTCGAGTTGTGGGCCTGGCGGGCCACAAGGCCAATGAGCCAAATGGGACCGCAAAGCCTTGTTGGAATGAGCCAGCTTGACAAAATTTATGGATGAGGTAAGGGAAAATGATATCAATAGTTCTTCTCAATTTGCAATGTCGTCATTGGATTTTTAATCTGTGTAATGTGGTCAATGAATGTTCATCCTTTAACTTTCAATTCATCCAATCTAGTCTATAACCTTACATAACAAAGTCAAATCGATCATTCAATACTATTCATAATTTTTCAACACACTATTACCCAAATTTCGAAGTATCTTTTCATTTCAATCCATTTTTCACATAACAAAAATATGCAGTTTCTTTATTACCTTTTTAACCCTTTTTGTCTCTATGAATATTGTGGGAGAATTAACAAAAAAATTCTAAACCTATTGCACTTGGTCAATTCAAAGCTGTACCTTTTTATTGTGTTAATTGAATCATAAACTTTTTCACATTTTGTCATCCTTGAGTTAAAACAAGCACCAAAAAAATCAAAAGACCAAAAAGTAGTATTTAAAATGTTCATGTTGGCATCGATCGTACCACTTAGGACGGCCGACGTCCACGTCGGTGATTTTCTATCAAAATTAGCTAGATAAACTCAATTGGTACAATTAAAAGATTTAAAATTGAATTGGCACAAACGCAATAGATTTAAAAGTTTTTGGTAAATTTTCCTAAATATTACAATAGTTTACTTTTAGTATACTTTAACTTATGGTCTCTAAAACAGCAAAAATAGAACCTAATTCAGAGTTATATCAGAGCGATAATGTTTTACACATAGGGTCGGCTGCTTTGTTATCTCGCTTGATGTTAGTTCATCTAGCATCTTCCAGTTGGGGTCTACTCGATTTGCTTGCTATTTTAAGAATAGTTGTTTTCATAAGGGCTTTTTTAATGATATTAATTTATCCATAGATAATTCTACTTATATAAGGCTAAAGCTCGTTCCTAATTGTTTAGATCCATAAAATGGATATGTGCACAGAAAGTCCCCAAATTTATCATGAAAGTGCAATTGAATTCTAAAACTTAAAAAAGGTACAATCAAGTCTAAAACTTGTCAAATTGGTGCAAATGAGTCACTTTGTTAATTATGACCAATTTGGCTAGCAAAAAATCCTGATATGGCCCTTTTTTTTTATTGTTTGTTCTATCTTTATGTGGTGTTAACGTGGCCAAAACACATCGTTTTGGTCTAAATTTGGATTTTCGATAAGCAGGCCATCGCCGCCCCCACGAGGGTTTGCAATCCTTTACTTGCGGTCACCGGGTGTCGCCGGACCCTAGCGACCATTCCCCCACTAACGCGGCCGTTCCCAACGATGGTGGGGCAGCGATGCTTGCCTCATCTTCCCTTTTTATTTTTTTAAATCTATAAATCATATTTGGATTAAAAATGACATTATTTTTGCCACGTTAGCACCACATAAGATGATGATGATGATGATGATGATGATGATGATGATAAGCCAAGTCAGCATTTTCTATTAGCGAAATTAGACGGAGTTAATGGAATAACTTGATTGTGCCAATTTGATAAGTTTTAGGATTTTATTACACTTTTTACAAGTTTTAGGACTCAATTGTACTTTGTTGACAAGTTTTAGGATTTAAGTGCACATATCACAACATAAATTTTGCAAATTTTGCATTTCATATCTAATTAACTTTAGTTAAATCCGTAAATTAGGAAATTAAATGGCAGAAGTATGAATTCGATACAGCTCTAAAGAAGACTACTTTTACCACGAGATATAATAAGCTAAGATATATAGACCAAAAATGTAAAAATCTAATAGAAAGATAGCCATTTTTTCATTTGAGAAATTGATTGGAATGGAAATTTGTGAATAATACCCAAGGACTTATTTTACTTCGTTATGGAAAGTTGATGGACTAAATTAAACAAATCGAATGTTAGAAGACGAGATTGAACATTTATGAATAGTTCAGATATCATATTAAACAAATTAAAAGTTTAAATATGACATTGCAACATTAAGCCAAAGTTTATCATTTTTCCCCATATGCATGTTGATACCAACGGAGTTGAACAATAAACTCATGGTCTATTCGTTCGTAAGAAAACTATTTTCCGAGGAATTGTTTCACAATATTTCGATGATCGGACATTGAAAAATTAATCGGTCCACAGAAAACATTTTTTATGGATCGAAAAATGACAAGTTTAGATTGGTGGGAAAACGACGTCCCCTTCTGATAAGAAGAAAATCGCTCTTCCCAAATCATCAAACAAAACAATGAAAATTAACCATTTTCTTCGAAAATCATTTTCACGGAAAGTATTTTCCCTCGTCGTGAAGTTTTCGGTGAAATAGACACGGCCCGAAAAACGTTCGACTCCGGCCCGGCCGGCCAGGCCCGGTATACTTTTACTTATTCTCATCACGGGGTATGACGAGGGTAGCCGTGGAAGGACGGTAAAACAACCGGCAAATTCTTGACTTTTTCCATCCCCGAGTGGGGCAGGAGCGTCACAGCGACGGGTTCGCCCGCACCTTGTCCGAACGAGGTCTGACGCAGAGCTTTAAATTTCCGGAGGGAAAATCTCGATCTTCGTCACCATTCCCGAAATTTTTTTAAACAGAGGGGAATCGCAGGCGGTCTGGTCTCCTCACGAGAAATTTTCCCCAATTCAAAAAGGGAACGTTTGAATTTCCCGTCGCTTTCCCTCATTTTCCCATCAACCAAACAGTCCAAGTCCCAGGAAAGCTAACGTCCACTGCAAGCCTCCCTCTCTCTGCGTGCGTTCAAATTTTACCCAGATGGATGAGACAAACGAATTCCTCGCTACCGACCGAGCCCGACCTCGCTTCGAGCTCTGAGCCCCTCAGCGCGCGGTGACGTGTTGGAGCCGCTGCCGATCGCTTCACGTTTCGCGGTTTTCGTTCTCGGGTCCTCGCGACACCTTTTAGGGCGGGAAGTGGGGAAGTTTCGCCGGCCCAACCGAAGGCATGCCTGTACGTCCTCTCCCTATCTCGCGCGCGCCTTCGTCTCTTGTCGTTCTCTCCGTTTTCTAGGGTTCGTGCGGTTTCACTAGGGTTTTGACTCTTGACATGGGGTGGGGGTTGGGGGGATTTCGATCTTTGCAGGAGCGGAAGATCATGAACCTCCGCAAGGGCTCCAAGGTATGGGCGGAGGACCGGGATTCGGCTTGGGTGGCCGCAGAGGTCACCGATTTCGTGGGGAAGCAGGTCCGAGTTGTGACTTCTGCGGGTAAAAAGGTGATTTTCATCGCCTCTTAGCTCGTGCGTCTGTGTTTTTGCTTGTGTTCGGTCTGTTGGTGGTTGGTTCTGTTATGGGGGTGCTGAGTTCCTTTCTGTACGTGGTTGTGTTGCCTAGGTTTTGGCTTTGCCGGAGAAACTGCATCCTCGGGACGCGGATGACGAGGAGCACAATGGAGTTGACGACATGACTAAGTTGACGTACTTGAATGAGCCTGAAGTACTTTATAACCTGGAGAGACGATATGAGCTGAATGATATATATGTGAGTCAATCAATGTGGACGTGTACTGGATTCTGTTTAGCGTGGAGTTAAATTACACTCTGCATAGTCAATGCGTGTTTTGATGAGTTGGTTGATTAGTTGATCAGAGTGGTGGAGTTGCGTTTACTACTCCAAAAAATTTTCCAAAACGTTATAAATCGAAAGATTTTTCTTCTTTTTCAAAAAATTCCCCCTTAATATATTCATTATGGAGTGATTGAAGTCTCTTGAGATAAAGATTTCCGGGTAAATTACTCACTGGGGTGCTCTTAATGTCAGAATGATATTTTTAAAAATCTTGACCATCTGTCGAAAACCAACCTTCTCTTTTTTAGAGCATTTACAAACGGGAGAACACGGTAGGTGGGGATTATGGTTAGAGTAGTTTCATATTTTTGGAAGAAGCGGTAAATGATAAAGCTCCAACTACTATTTCTGGAGTTAATGATTTTTTTTTTTTTGGTTGCAATGGCTATATTTGACTTAATTGTTGCCATCACTTAAATGCTGATTGCTTTGTTAAAATAAATGTTGCCTGTGTCATACTTGACTTATACCTATAACTAATTTGTCGGCAGCTAAGTTGCCGTGTGATAATGGTCTTAATGCATTCCTGAATATGTGGTGATTCAAGCGAAAGGCAATCTGGATATAGACCAATGGCTCATTTTGTTTATTCTGGTATCTGAATATTTTCTTAGCTTGAAAAGTTCTTAGTTGGAGTAAAAGCTCTTCACTTAACAATATCAAGGTATGATAAATGCAGCAAACTATTAATAAGTAGGACTTTTTTTTTTTCCCTCTCTGACCAGACTTACACGGGAAGCATTTTGATAGCTGTCAATCCATTTACAAGGCTTCCCCATCTCTACAATGTGCATATGATGGACCAGTATAAGGGAGCTCCTTTTGGGCAGC
Organism: Psidium friedrichsthalianum; assembly: GCA_019149425.1. Lineage (NCBI taxonomy): Eukaryota > Viridiplantae > Streptophyta > Magnoliopsida > Myrtales > Myrtaceae > Psidium > Psidium friedrichsthalianum. The sequence continues at coordinate 10,525 of JAGVVM010003645.1, forward strand.
TAAGTCCACATGTATTTGCAGTGGCTGATGCATCATTCAGGTGTCTCCATTTTTTGATGCTTATCATTTAGTCTGATTGAGTATCCTCCTTAGTCTCACAGCATGATCTAATTAGCTGTTTGCCATCTTGATGCAGAGCAATGATAAATGAGGGTAAGAGCCAATCTATACTAGTTAGTGGGGAAAGTGGGGCTGGAAAAACTGAGACAACAAAACTGATTATGCAGTACCTCACTTATGTGGGGGGTCGCACTGCTAGTGCTGGTGATGATCGAACAGTAGAGCAGCAAGTTCTTGAAGTAAGCATTGCTTGTCAACATTCTGTGAAAAACTGTTCCAGTAAATCTCCATATTTGACTAATATATGCCCTTCATCACAATTTTTGAAGATTTTGGATATTAGTTATCTTTCTACTTTGGGGATGAACATTCTGCTCACTTGACTCTGTGTCATCCAGTCAAATCCACTATTGGAGGCATTTGGCAATGCGAGGACTGTCAGAAATGATAATTCTAGGTGGGTGCCGGTTCTCTTTATTTCAATGTTGCTCTCACCCGCTTTCAAGCTTTGAGCTGCTCGTTAGGGCAATTTTACTCTACCAGTTTGCAAGAATTAACTTGACAACCTGCCCCTCAATGTATGTTTTCATTATTTTTGGAGATTACCCAGTGCCTTTCTATGAGGTGAGTCTTCATATTGAATTTCCCCGATGGAAATGGCGTACTCTGTTATGATAAACTCTGGAATTACCTATTCTTAAAAGCGTCGACTGAAGACACTTCAGTGGGACCTCATAGGGACAATAAGAGAAAATAATTGGTGAATGGGTTGTCTCAAGTTAAATGTAGCGAAGTCTATTCACTGTTGTTAATCCAAGATCTATCGACCAAAGACATATTACGTGCAATTGGTGGACAAAATCTAACTCATTATTGAGTAAATTATCTGGCAGTTACCTCATGTAGCAATATTTGGTGAGCACAGCTACCTTTCGGTGCATAGGTATACAGACATATGTGATAGATCTGTGTAGCAAGTTATCTTTCACTAAAAGTAAGTAAGTATTAAGTATGATTCAAGGCGTGAGTACATATTCGTGGTTGTCCTTTCGGGTGGTCATTTATTTTTCTTGCGTAATTCAAAGAAGTTCCTGTCTCTATGTCGAGTTTTCATAAGTCTTCGTCCAAACAGACTGAGATGTTTCAGAGTTGAAAGTTTCACAGTTGAAAAGAAAAACTTGGAACGGAGGTGCAGCAGTTATCAGTATATTCTAGTAATAGGTATCTTGATTAATTCAGATTGCTTTTATAAAGAGATATTTAATGCACAGTAGATAAGCATTTATCAACAGAGTCAACTTTCATGTGATATGAAGATGATGGCATGGGTCTATTCTAATTGTGGGTAATTGCATTATCACTTACTTTGAAAATACTTGAAGCATTATGCCAGCAGTAGCACATGCCAGAAGGGAAAATAATCCTTACAACATGTGATATCGACATTAATATCCGTGAAAGGAGGGGGGAGGATTGGTTGATATGTGAGGTAATCTTGGATATTAAAGATTAAGTCATGGAGGAAAGGGTTTTGGCCTTTTATGGAGGATAACATGTGAATGTTGGCTGCGAGGAGCGGTAACTGGTAAATATATAGTGCACTTGGTCATGGTAAGCATTCGCCTTAAAATTTTGCTGGATGTTAGAACGGGTTGCTCTGTATGGGAAAGAGATGTTGGGCGATATAGCCAAGTAGTTGTGTTTTTGGGAAATGGTGGCCAATGGTAGATCACGGTCACCTACATGCTTTGAGAAGGTTAAAATCTTCCCACGTGATATTTTTTTCCGCCTTAATTTTCTAGACAACGGGGCTTTTTATCGCAGTCAGTCTTTGAGAGGATGATCAGCCTTCTTGAGTGGGTCATGTCATTGATAAGTTTTGTTATATTGGGCTAATAATCATTAGGCTTATATGAACAAGTAGAGTGTAATCTGTTTCCGTTATTGTTGCAGTCGTTTGGGCAAGTTTGTTGAGATCCAGTTTGATGCAAACGGTAGAATATCCGGTGCCGCAATTAGAACTTATCTTTTGGAACGTTCTCGGGTTGTTCAGATAACTGATCCTGAAAGGAACTATCACTGCTTCTATCAGTTATGCGCATCTGGAAGGGTACACCCCGTCCTCCCTCCTCCTCCCCTTTTTCTCCTTTTCTGTTGTCTCATTGTCAGTCCCCTGCTTTTATTCTGCATCTGAATTTGTTGATTTATACACCTACTGATATATATGACTTGCCGAAATCTCTGCAATGATTTTGTTCTGGAAAATGTTTCATCATTTATGTTAGGGAATTTGTCAAAATTTTGAAACAGGATGTGATCAATTTTGTGGCATATTTCCATATTTAGCTGGTTGCTCAAATAGCTGGATGCTTGTGCCATTAGTTAATGCATACCCTGGTACAAATGAAGCCTATGAACATTGTAGCTTTGGGAACGTGAAAACATGTGCAGGATGCGGAGAAATACAAGTTGGGACATCCGAGCATGTTCCACTACTTAAACCAAAGTAAGACTTATGAGCTGGAAGGAGTGAGCAGTGCAGATGAATATTTGAAGACGAGAAGAGCAATGGATATTGTTGGTATAAGTTCTGAAGATCAGGTTGGCTGGTTTTTATCAAAAACCGATGGATATACCTTTCCTACTTTTGTGCTACTCTTGTATCTTACTTATTAGAGGAACTTTTATCGTTTTCACAGGAAGCTATTTTTCGCACATTGGCTGGGATTCTGCATCTGGGAAATATTGAATTTTCACCAGGCAAAGAGCATGATTCTTCTGTCATAAAGGATCAGAAATCTGGCTTCCATATGCAGATGGCTGCTAATCTTTTTATGTAGGTGATCTAGAAGTCCATAGTTTTTAATGCCTTGCCTTGTCCTTTGTTGGATGCTGGTTTGCTTAGCTTTGATTCTTCATTGAGTTGGCTTGTATAATGCATATCTTTGAATGAATGTGAATGAATGTGATAAAAAACTGTTGTCCAGGTGTGATGTGGACCTCTTGCAAGCAACGCTATCAACTCGTACAATTCAAACTCGAGAAGGAAACATTGTAAAAGCCCTTGATTGTAATGCTGCAATTGCCAGTCGAGATGCACTGGCAAAGACAATCTATGCTCGGCTCTTTGACTGGTATTTTATTGACAAAGCTACATTCGGAATGTCTTCTCTAATTGTAATGTTGATTGTCTTGATTAAGACCATGGTCAAATCTTATTGTTTGGTGTAGGTTGGTCGATAAGATTAACAGGTCTGTTGGTCAAGACCCAAATTCTCGTGTTCAAATTGGAGTCCTAGATATATATGGCTTTGAATGCTTCGAGCGTAATAGGTAGGTTTCTTCAGCTTTTTAAGTGTTTTGTAATTAGACCTATGTTAGTGAGTTTGGTGACTGCTTGATTGGTTGTCTATTGTTGTTTGTACTTCTGATTTGGCTATTTGGTGACTGCGTGATGGCTATTACTTCTGATTTTCTCTCTTCTTACCATACTGAAGATGGAAACCAGCTTCTCGCTTATTCCTTTATGTCAGAAAAAAAACACACATCCTTCTAGCTACTTGAAGCAATTGACAATGCCATCTTAGAGATTTTTCTATGAGCATCATCTGTATTTGCTCTCACACAAGATTAAGCCACGTGCTTTTGTCTGTAAATTTGGTGTGGAAGATTCTGTGGAGATATTTCTGAATTTGTGCTTAGCACCTCTGTTTATGCTTATGCTTGATGGGTTGGATACAGGATGTGTTGGCTCATTTTGTTGTGTAAGCATGCTGTGGCTTGAAAAGCTATGAGATGAGTCTGTTACTGCTCCACTTTTAAGCAAAACAGAATTTGATGTTTTTATTAGAGAAATGTGGTTGGAAACCTTATAGCTGATTCAACTATCTCTATTCAGTTATTCCAAGTGTAAATTTGAGTTTTACTTGATGTATGTATGGTATTGTTTTGCATTTTTATTTCATGAAGGTGACTGCTTTTTATGTTTTTGGTGATAAAGAAATGATCCATCATGATATGTCTTGTTGTATTTCTTCTGTTTAACATTGGTTTGAATTGGTTACTTCTGTGACAAATTGACTTTCAATATCTGTCCTAGCATCCATTTCGTTGTCCCATGGTACTTAGTGTTATTCACGGGTTGTCGTTTCATCCACAGCTTTGAACAATTCTGCATCAACTTTGCAAATGAAAAGCTTCAGCAACACTTCAATGAGGTGAGATAAGAGTTTTGAAGAAAAATGTTATGCAGTTCTAGTACAAAATGCTATCTAATTTTTTTCCTTTTGCTTCAGCATGTGTTCAAGATGGAGCAGGAGGAGTATAGCAAAGAAGAAATCAATTGGAGCTATATAGAATTTATAGACAACCAAGATGTTTTGGATTTGATTGAGAAGGTTGTTTCTTATGTCATTATCATGGATTTCAGATACTCTGAAGCTCTGGAATGCACTCTAAAAACCATTAACTGATTCCTTTCTAATATGAAACATACATTTCAGCTTCGGATTATCTTTCTAGTCAGTTGATTGATAGCATTCTGTAACAATTGGGAATTGTGATTACATACTGGTGTATTACGTGCCTCAGCATGGCTCCCTACAGATTAACATGTTTATACATGGCATTTGCAGCTCCTTGCTTTTGAATGCAAACCCTTCCCATTGAGGTTTTATGTTGTTTCCTTGAGACATTGAAGAAAACTTGTGTCAAAGTCCTTTGTCCATTCTTGATTTGCTTGTGCTGTAGGATCAAAATCAAGTTGGAATGAGATGATCAAATTTGAAATCTCAATAGTCTCACGCTGCTTGATGTGTTGTTTAGTTCATATGTCTGCAAGATATATCAGAATCTCATCACTGGTGTTTTTCTGGTTGCTTATGAGTAAGTAAAAATATTGTGGATTTTATAGGCCTTTTAGGATTGGCACATTAACGAGTTTTAATTGAGGACACTGGTCTAGCATATTTGCAACTATGCATTTGAAGTTTTCTTTCTTTGCACAGTTTCTTATTTGATGCAATGTGGAAGTTTTTGTGCCTTGTATATTAGCGAAAAATCATCTGAAGGCAGTAGTGTGTGAGAAATTGTTGCTTATAGAAGTCTTGTGTAAATAAAGTTTCTCATACCTTTTTTATTGTTGGTCCCATTGATCTTGCAGAAACCTATCGGGATTATTGCTCTGTTGGATGAAGCATGGTACAGATTTTTTTCCCCCTATATAAATTGGTTGCATGGATTTGGCGTACATGCAATTCATGGTTGTTCTCTCTTCTTGTGCAGTATGTTCCCAAGTCGACGCACGAAACCTTGTCAACCAAACTGTTTCAACACTTTCGGTCACATCTAAGGTTGGAAAAGACCAAATTTTCGGAAACAGATTTCAGGATTGCCCACTATGCTGGAAAGGCATGTGTTTTGACAAAGATGACCTGTGAATCTATAATTAGTTTGGCGAAGTTTTGATTTTTCTTTCCTTTTACCTGCTGTTTCTTATGCAGGTCACATACCAGACAGAAACCTTCATAGAGAAGAATCGAGATTATGTCGTGGTTGAGCATTGCAATCTTTTGTCCTCTTCCAAGTGCCCCTTCGTCGCTGGTCTTTTCCCTTCTCTTCCTGAGGAATCGTCGAGATCATCCTATAAATTTTCTTCTGTTTCATCTAGATTTAAGGTGAGCTATAACCTGTATTTCACGTCCACCTCTCATTTTCCCTTCACTTAATATTCCCAAACAAAGCATAAAGATAAATGGGATACTCACATTAGAGAGTTGTTATACTGGCATTTGGGTAAATATTTTTCATCTTCTTGGGCATCAAACTCTTTGTTGAATAAAAAATGATATTTTCAAACACAAAAGAGTGTTGATATACCAGGACATCAATAATTTTTTTGCTTGTGGTGCAGCAACAACTTCAAGCACTTATGGAAACCCTCAACTCAACAGAACCTCATTATGTACGCTGTGTAAAGCCGAACTCTCTGAATCGACCACAAAAGTTTGAGAAACTCAGTATCTTGCACCAGTTACGCTGTGGGGTGAGTGGATTGTGCTCCTATGCTTTGATATTTTGTTCTTCACTTTAGAATGGTCATTATCTTGGGTGGGAAGTACTATTTGTGCTTCCATTTGGCACTGCGTCGCCATATGCACTCTACTGGCATAGTTCTAATGCTTCCTCATAGTCCTTTTTTTTTGGTTTTTGCTTTTATATTAACTCAATGTCCATTAAAGAAGGGGTGCATTGCCTTTATTAGACTGCCTAATTCATTCTCTTTGTGATGGTCAAAGAGGGAGGTTATCCTTGAGCCAATTTCCAATGAAAATTGGAAATTCTGCTCGTCCTTCATGAGTGGAAGAATATGCAAATCTGAATCGCTGAGCAACAATATGTGATGGACTAGCAATTAATCCTTTTGGAAAATTTAAGACCCAAATTTCACCAGACTCACAACTAATTCTTACAGAAAATTTAAGAAGTAAACATGTTTGGAAGCTCAACTCTCCTGAATGTAGACTCTGTGTAATAGTTTTAATTGACAGGCTATGAGCAGTATGCCAATGTAGATTTCCTGGATGAGACATAATTCTGAATTTAGTTACTTTTTGCGTGCTAACCATGCTTTAATTGCACATAGTATTGATACTAGTCAACTCCATCTGGTCATTATCACATCTTGATGTGATTGTGTTGACTGATACTAGTCAACTCCATCTGGTCATTATTTCATCTTGATGTGATTGTGTCGGCTAATCTCCCCTATCTTATGGTTGCCATCTTATATTTTTGAATTGCCATAATAAAGATTATGGTCGTGGTATCTCATGAATGGCTAATCTTCCCTATCTTATGTTCGTTATATTAATATGGAATAGTTGAAATATGATATCATGCTCATTCCCCGCTTCTTGAGCATTGTTCAACAGGGTGTTCTGGAGGCAGTTCGCATAAGTTTGGCTGGTTATCCTACTCGAAGGTCTTATTCAGAATTTGTGGATCGTTTTGGACTGCTAGCTCCTGATCTTCTGGATGGAAGGTCTGCTTGTGGCTAAGTTTTTATTGAGCATTTGGTCCTGCTTTCTGTATCTTTAAGATATGCTTCCAGTGTCATCATTTTTATGCATTGCAGTTATGATGAAAAGATGATCACTCAAAATATCCTGCAGAAGTTGAAGCTTGAAAACTTTCAGGTATATTTCTTTTGGATTAGTAATAGAGCTTTTATGGAGTTGAGAGTGGCTGGTGTAAATCTTGTAGGATGACACCTATTTCATCAACTCAGTTTCTTTACCCTGCATCATAAATGTTGATGCAGCTTGGAAGGACCAAGGTGTTTCTTAGGGCTGGTCAAATTGGTAGTTTAGACTCACGGCGAGCTGAGGTTCTGGACAGTGCTGCAAAATGCATCCAGCATCGTTTTCGTACATTTATTGCAAGGAGGGATTTTGTCTCTGTCAGGGCTGCTGCTTGTGATCTTCAAGCATACTGTAGAGGTACTTTATCTTGCAAGGTTTTCCTGAGAGATTTTGGCTGATGGAGGGAAATCCATTGGCTTAGGACACTAGTTGCTTTAGGTTGATATTTTATTTCAACATCCACCTTAGAGTATTTAATGTTAGTGTGCAATTTTCATTTCTTCTATAATTTGTTCCAGTGGAAGAACTTTTCGAGCATTGATTAGAACATGCTCGTTTGCAATTTTTTCTTTGCCCAGTATTCATGAATATTGCTTTATTTATTTCTTAGGATGCCTTGCCCGGATACTCTATGAAGTGAAGCAGAAGACAATGGCTGCAATTATTATGCAAAAGTATTCCAGGGGCTGGCTGATACGGTCTGGTTATGTGAAAGAGCGTGCAGCTGCCATTGCCATACAGTCAAGTATCCGTGGTTTTGCAGTACGCCAAAAGTTTTTGTATGGAAAGAGACACAGAGCTGCTACCCTGATTCAGGTGAACAGGACATTGGATATGAACATTATGGATCATTTCTGTCTGTATTTACCATTTGCGACTAATTTCCTTATGATGAAAGGCAGATCTGGGTTTTTCCTTAAAGGCTTGATGATTTTTTTCTTTTGTTCAGTTAATAAACTGTGAGAAGAATCATTGGAAGATCAATTAGTTGATGCCAATGTTAGTGCATTGGACTTAACATGTTTTACATGATATCATATCGTGATGAAACCCACGTGTGGTAGAACATGATATGCCTAACTAGCCTATTGACATGATATAAAGCTTTTATGTTGTAATTTATTAGTTTAGCATGTTAAACAAAAATTTGTAATGGGTTAAGGTGATGAGGAATTCTGTAATAGTTACAAGCCCGACTAAGACATGCTAACTGAAACTTCCAATTATATTTATCATTATCATGTACGATCTTGCTTCTCTAAAACATTTCCATAACAGTGCACTATTTTGTTGGGAGGGTGGATCATATGCATAATCTATTCTTTGCTTTTGGCTTTCTACTTGATCTGGTTATCCAGTCTCTCTTAATCATGAAATTGTGTGGTTCAAACTAGAGTAAGAGAATAGTCTGTCTTTTCTCATAGAGATGCTAAGTACTTTGTTAAATGTAATTCCATTCTTTTTTGCTCTCTGGCCTATATAAAATTACCGTTTCAATGTTTATGGCAATACTCATAGGCTTTTGAAGATTTGGGGTTGTCATTATTAAGTAAAAATCAAATCTTAAGTACTGAAAAGGAAAAGTATATGTGAAATCTGAAAGACAGTGGTGGTATATGTGTTATGAGAACTAACATGCACAGGAGTTGCTTCCCTTTCATTTACCAATACTAAAACTGTAAAAGAAAATCTGTAAGCTTTCCACTTTTGTTTACCATTTTTAATGTCCCATAATTGATTTTATGTCACTACTAAACAATACGCGTTTATTGATGTTGGTTTGTTTCATTCTCTTGGCATGTTGCTCCCAATTGCTAGGCTCAATGGAGAGTGCGCAGGTTTCGCTTGGCTTTCAGGCATCATCAAGCTTCTATCATTGCAATACAGTGTCTGTGGAGGCGAAAACTTGCTAGAAGAGAATTCAGGAGGTTGAAGCAAGTAAGCTCAATTAGGCTTATTTGGAGTTTGTTCTTTCCAAGATAGAGCATAATTAATTATTTGTTGTTCATTAATTTTGTGTCATAGGAAGCTAATGAAGCGGGTGCCTTGCGCATGGCTAAGAATAAGCTCGAGAAGCAGTTGGAAGATCTTACATGGCGTTTGCATCTAGAAAAACGTTTACGGGTATATAATTAAATGTAGACTTGTGAGATTTTGTATGTGCCATGTGGATTTGGAAGTTCTATCTGACGGGCACATATATTTTTCTAAGAGGCAGCCACTTTCTCTGTAGGTTTCTAATGATGAAGCTAAGCTGATGGAGATATCAAAATTTCAGAAGACATTAGAATCAATGAATCTTGAATTAGATGCAGCTAAGTTGGCAACAATAAATGAATGTAACAAGAATGCAGTGCTTCAAACTCAGTTAGAATTGTCAATGAAAGAAAAGTCAGCCCTGGAAAGAGAGCTTGTTTCAGTTGCAGAGCTGAAGAAGGAAAATGCACAGCTGAAGGTTAGTCATCTGGTTATCTTGGCCTTGACTTTGGTTGGCTTCAGAACAAAACCTTTTGTTCTAGCATTTCTGTGTGGGCATCGGGGATTAAAAATTTATGAAGTTATTGGTTTTAAACTCTGGCAATCGATAATGTCTTAGCTTAAAGCTTTGCTTACTATAGAGCTACATCAACCGCTCTTGCTATTGAAATCCAGCGTAAATTGTTGTTGCACTGTCAATTTGCCTATTTCATTGAATAATTTGTTCTATTGTTTTAAATTGCGGGATATGGGTGCTCTATCCCAATGGGTAGCAAATTGTTATGGTTTTCCATCTATTTGGGTTGCATGTGGGCATTGGATTGATCGTTGTAATTCTCTATAATCTTGTTATCTTTCTGTTTACTTAGCAATTTATCTTATAACTGTAAAATTTATGTGGACTTTGTGTCCCAGTTGGATTCTTATTCTGTTTTGCTAGTTTGGCTTTTGGTATGCCGTTGATTTTTGGTAAGTAATTAATCTGGAAGAGGTAGCTTCTTTGTGATACTTTTGTTGATCTTTTCTTGACAGAGCGCCTTGGATACTTTGGAAAGTAAGAACTCTGCTCTGGAGCTTGCGCTCGTCAAGGCTCAAAAGGAAAGTGATGCTGCAATTAAGAAGTTACGCCAAGTGGAAGAGAAGTGGTTTCAGTTGCAAGAGAATGTGAAGAGGTTGTTGTGTGTTCCAATTTCTCGTAACCTATGTGCATATCCAAAGTTATGCTGACTATTATTCGAACTTTTGTTTTTTGTGGGTTTATGAGTGACTAACCAGTTTCCTGGGTAAATAACTTGAGACTAGCAAGTACTGATTTTAGTCTGTTTGAGTTAGTGCATTTCTTTCTTGATTGTTTTTTATCATGTCTCATTATATGTTTTCCATCATGAAAAGTTGATGTGGCATGTAGTATTGCATTTGAGTAATCTGATATACTAAGTTCTTTTATCCTGCATTTGTCAGCTTTGACATCCTTAGTTCCTGTGGTGCTGTATTTAATGACAACTTATTGTTCTCTGTTTCTATGTGGGCTTCTTTGTGATAGCCTTGAGACAAAGCTCTCAAACTTAGAAGAGGAGAACCACATTTTACGACAAAAAGCACTAAGTGTGTCCCCAAAGAGTAATCGCTCAGGTCTTGTGAAGGCATTTTCGGAAGTAAGTTCTGGTCTCTGATTTCACTAATTGCATATAGCATAAACGCTTGTGAATATGAGCACTTGATTGCAAGTGCAGGCGCATAGAATGTGTGCATTTCTGAATTTTCATGATTGGTCACTCCAGTAATGCTAAATTTGACTCAAAAGATGCAACATCATGCATTATTTATATGCTTCTGTACTGGTGCGATTACCTTTTTTATCTTTCATTTTGATGGTTCAGAAGTATTCTTCTGCACTGGCTCTTCCAAATAGCGAGAGGAAGCATGTTTTTGTAAGGTTTTTTTTTCCTTGTTAATTTTAAGTACTTGATTCATCACATGTGAGCTCTTCATCATCCTCAACAATTTCATACTTGGTGCAGGATTCTCCGACACCTACCAAACTTATTCTACCCTTTTCACATGGCTTATCCGAGTCACGCAGGACTAAGTTAACTGCTGAGAGACACCAGGTTTTTCTGCCTTTTTATATCTCGCTGGCAGGAGCCACTATAATTATATCAATATTAGCAACTATCACATCTGATGATAGTTACATCAGATAGAAAGTATTTAGATCAATGTAAAATCTGGGTTGTTGGCAACATTTCTGATATATAAAATGGCAAACTTCTTTCCAGGAGAACTTTGAACTTCTTTCAAGGTGTATTAGAGAAGATCTAGGCTTCAAGGATGGCAAACCAGTTGCTGCTTGTATTGTGTACAATTGTCTGCTTCATTGGCATGCCTTTGAATCAGAGCGAACAGCTATATTTGACTATATCATTGAAGGAATCAATGAAGTTCTTAAGGTGATACAGATGAACTTTGCTTTATGTATCAGTTCATGCTTCGATAGTTTATTTTTATTTTTTTCTAGTGATTGGCTGATGCCTATAATGTTTTCATCAGGTATGCTGACAGTACAAAACACCTTGTCTTATAATTATTTCAGGTTGGGGATGAAAACATTACTTTGCCTTATTGGTTGTCCAATGCGTCAGCACTTCTATGCCTTCTGCAGAGGAACTTACGTACGACTGGTTTTCTGATAGCAGCTGGTCAGCGATCTTCTGGGGCTTCTGCATTGACAGCAAGAGTCGCGCAGGTTTCTATACTTCAAAATCCACTCTTAGTATTTACTTTGTGCCTTGAGAACAATATGCTCCTACATTGTCAATATTAGTTTCATTTCTTTGCATATGACGTGCACATGAAAAAAAATTAGTTCTTTAGAAGAAACGTTATTGTTGATGGTCTTTGTATCTCTTTTTTTCACCAGCCCTTTTCTAATAGCTTACTGGGAGATTCCTAGATGAAAAAAAAAAAAAATCTACTGACATTTGGTATAGCAGTTTGCCTCGATAATGCTTCTTATGATATTTCACTTCGCAGACCATGAAATCACCATTCAAGCATATTGGTTTTGAGGATGGCCTTTCACATATGGAAGCAAGATACCCTGCCATACTTTTTAAACAGCAATTAACCGCTTGTGTAGAGAAAATTTTTGGGTTAATTCGTGACAACATTAAGAAAGAATTGTCGCCTCTCCTGGGTTTGTGCATTCAGGTAATTCTCACTCTCACGTTGAAATTTCCTTTACTTTTACAATCCTCCCATAGCTTTTAAATAAGTTTGACGAGTAGTGACTAGTTGCTCTGGTGGATTTTCAGGCATGATTTATCACAGTTGATGTGCACAGGTAGCATGGTTTGAGAAAATTAATTGGTTTGTTTCAGATGAATGTGCAAGTAAATATCTCTAGAGTATTTCATTGATGCTAGCTCATTCTCAACTATGTTTAAGCTGTTGATCTATGCAGCATTCTCCTTGATTTCAAATATTACTTTTGAAGTAAGGGAACGTTTTGACCAAAAAAAGTAAGGGAATGTTGGAGAGCACCAGATCTCAAATATAAATTCATCACAAAATGGTGTTCATCTCCCATAACAATACAAATACCATGTATTTGGCCTTTTATTTAGGTTTCTGCTGCTAAAAGTCTATGTGCAACATTTTGCAGTGAGTTCATTTTGTAGTTCTTGTGAGGAGTTGATGGAAAATGTCGACTGTGAAATTAAGTTTTGAGGTACTAGTAGTGCTTCTTAGTCAAATATGGTTTCCCTGATATTTAGTCAGCTTATACAATGATCTATAAGCCTAAAACAGGTATATTCAATTAGTTGAAAATTGCATCTGCTGCATGCTGAGAAGTCAGGCTGAAGGATCATGCGTGTGGTTTATTTGGCTTGGGACATACTATTCTAGATGACCTTTTAGTCTTTTTCATTTCAGCAAATTAGAATTGTCTCCAAAGATTAGGACATTCTAATAATTTGCTTTTTTTATTTCTTTATGATGGCACATAAGGCACCAAAAATTGCACGTGGCAAATCTTCTAGATCACCTGGCAATGTTCCTCAGCAGCTTCCTAGTAGTCAGTGGGAGAGCATTATCGAGTTTTTGGATTCTCTAATGAGTCGTCTTCGAGCAAATCATGTATGTATGAGCATCCCTATATTGTACTCTTGCCTGTTGATTTGCTATCTCATATGTGGAATTGTTGCTGATTGCATCACTGGCAAAATAAACATGTGCTGACTGAAAGAAAGTATGTTGTTTGTTAGCAAAGATTAGTGGTTTGTTTGCAGTTAGTTGTCTTCGAGCAAATCATGTATGTATGAACATCCCTATATCGTACTATTGCCTGTTGATTCGATATCTCGTATGTGGAATTGTTTCTGATTGCATCACTGCCAATAGAAACATGTGCAAGCATTGTTTTCGGCTTCATGACTGAGAGAAAGTATGTTGTTTGCTAGGGAAGATTAGTAGTTTGTTTGCAGTTAGATAGGGCATCACTATATGGGCTAGTTTAATTTTAGTGTTTAGAAATGGATATTTATTGGTAATGGGTGCTCGAGATTCACTTCTTATATTGCTGTGTAGCAAATTTGTGTCTTCAAGACATTGAAAATGAAGAAAATCACAGAATTTCGCACATCACAAAAATGAAGACTTGGAGATGAGTTTTTGTCTTCATCTCCACAAAGTGTGTTTGTTGCATCTCAATGAGTGTCCTGGAGGACCAGCTAACCAAATCCTGTTAATAGAAGGCAAAACAAATGCTAGAAGAAAGCGCTCAGGCCCACAGGCATCTTAGTTTGATGGAACAACTATGCCTGCCACAGCTTCCAAAAACTCATTTGGCCTAAATATCAGTCACATTCATTCTGGCTACAAGACTCGTATTCTGATGTGTCATGCCAACCTTCACATTTACAGTTTTCTCAAACTATTCAACAAACTTTTTCATGGTTTGCACACCTAACTGTAACTGTGTATTCTAAATGATTATGTTGCATTCCATTTTGTGAATGCTGGGTTACTATGTTGTGCTTAAATGGTCAAGTTTGGAGATCGATTTTGGAGATACTGTTCCTTTTTGGTTTAAAAATGCTTCACTTTGTAATAATAGATTACCAACCTTTCAAGTGTTCATTCAGGTACCCTCCTTTTTCATTCGTAAGCTCATTACTCAGGTTTTCTCTTTCATCAACATACAACTTTTCAACAGGTAATCCTTGGATTTAATACTATGTTTTAAGCATGTGGATCCTTGCTGTAGATATCATTTTAAGCCCTCAATTGTTCTGCTCAGTCTTCTCCTGCGACGTGAATGTTGCACCTTTTCAAATGGCGAGTATGTAAAATCTGGTCTGGCGGACCTGGAGAAATGGATAGTGAATGCAAAGGAGGAGGTAATTGGAGTTTTTTGCCTCCTAAAATCCTTATACAATAATTGACCATTTCTTCAGTGTCTGATATGCTGGAATCTATAGTATGCAGGAACATCTTGGCATGAGCTCAATTACATCAGACAAGCTGTCGGATTTCTGGTAAGAGCTGTTGTGTATTGTTCTCGTTGTTCACTCAAAAACCATAATTTTCTCCCATGTACTTTTCAGGTGATACATCAGAAGAGGAAAAAGTCTTTAGAAGAAATTAGGCAGGATTTGTGTCCGGTAGGTCTTCTACTCATTCGCTGCTGTGAGATATTTTCTTTTCCATGAATCACACAGAAAACTTATTTTAAAATTCAAATTAATACCATGCTTCCTTCATTTGGACAGGCATTGACGGTGAGACAAATATACCGAATTAGTACAATGTATTGGGATGATAAATACGGGACACAAAGTGTCTCGAACGATGTGAGTATACTTTCTATCTGAGGTTTGCTGAGTTGTTTTTGGGAGAGAATCTTAAAAGCTATGTGCTCAATAGGTGGTTGCCCAAATGAGAGAAATTCTGAACAGGGACAGTCAAAATCTTACCTCAAACTCATTCTTATTGGACGATGACCTCAGGTAAACTGCATACCTTAAGCCTTTTGCATAGGGGTTGACTAACGAAAAAAAAAGAGGAATATGAGGAGTTGGTTGCAGTGTTGCTTTCAGTCTGTAAATCAAGGTGTAATTATATGAATTGTTCGACATTCAATTATGTGGAGGCTGTTCTCATCTCAAATGCAAGAACTGCCATTCACTGTATGGTTTTGGAGTTTGGGAGTATATATGGATAATGTCTTAGGCTTCAGAACAGGTGGAATTGGGGGCTCATATTGCTGACTATATGTAGTTAAATGTAATTATGTAAATCACCGTATATGGATTCAAGGCCACTTCAGATTTTAATAAATTTATTCCAATCATGAATGTTAGTTACTAGGATTTTACAGATGACATTAGTTTATTTGGTTAGTATCTTTTACATTTGGGAAAATTAAGTATGCCCTTTTGTGGTTAGTAAATTTTTTCAGGTGATTATTAAGTTTCAATGAAGAAAAGTGCATTTGCCTTATGACCTTCACTGTTGCGGAAGAGTGTTCTCATTCTTTTTTTTTTTTTTTTTTGGCAGCATCCCGTTCTCAACTGAAGATATTGATATGGCGATTCCAAGTATAGATCCTTCAGATATTGAACCACCAAGCTTTTTGTCCGAGTACTCTTGTGTACAGTTCCTCATCCAGCATCAGAAGTAAAGATGGCCTCTTGTGTTGTAAACTGCACGTCACCTTACTCAATGACCACACGCCTCCCCCTGTTGTACATAATAATTCTTTCAGGAAAAACAAGGCGACTGAAAAGGCAGACGTAGCTTCATTCCTCACTTGTTGTGCAGATGGCTTCTCTTGCTCAAGAGAAGGAAATGCATCTGGAGTCATCAGTGAGTTTCTGTGAAATAGGGTTTCGTTGGACTAGTGTTAATTGGTTAGAAAGGCAGATCAGTGGTATTCTTTGTTTCTCAGTTTAGTTTGTAGCCAGGGTCACGTATATTTCAGAACTAGGTGGTCATTTGTTTTACGGGAAAGGCTGCTTCCTTTTTTCGTTGCGGCTTTGTCCTTTCAAGTCTGTACATGTATTACTAAAATAGTCCGTCCTAGGTTGTGATCCTTTGCCTTTTCTTTTTCTGTCATTGACTTTTTTAATTGATTGGCGAAACGTAAACAGGTGATGTACATATTACTGTAGTCAATCCATGTGATCATTTATATCTGTGATCAGTTTGTAGTCACATTCGACTATGTTTTTCATTATATTTGAATGATCTAGTTCCTTGCCATTCAGAGTAATGGAAGAAACATTACTAAAGGTTTTGGCCATTGGTCAATCGAGGACTGAAGATTTTATTTTGGTCGATGTAAAGTCTAGAAAAAGTCTTGTTGCTGGTGTAATTCTGACGTCAGAAAATAGCGCGTGGCAAACGATAAAACATCTCAAATTGGAGTTGCCACGTCAAAGTTCCGATGCTTGAATTTCTGGGGGTGGTAACTTTTAAAAAATATTTTTTAAAATTATTCAATTTTTGTGAAACAAATAGAGCGTTAATGCGATAAGAAAATTAAGGAAGTCTTGACATTAAAAAAAAGTGTCTATCCATCTTTTTTATTGTCATGTAGGCAAGCTATGCATCTGCATAATATGGGTAATAACAATTACAGGAGGGAAATGAAAATTCATTTTCATATATGGACTCCAAGAGCTCTATAATTTTCCTGCAAAAATGGCTCATGTTGTCTTTTCAAAAGTGGACGAAACAGTCTTTTAAAGAGAACGATGGCCATTGTTACATGTACTTAGAGGTGTCAAACAAGTGGATTTGGTTGAATATGGTTCGATCCATATTGATCCATTTAACTCGTTTTGGCTTATTTCATGCAGTACAAATCTAACGACCCATACTCGACTTGATCCGTATAAGTTAAATGCTTTAATCATAGAATATTTGTGTTTTTTAATTTCTTAAGAAAAATGACATTGCTAAAACATTTTTCATGCAATTGAACTTTTTTATTTATTTTTAAAAAAAATTCTTAAAAGATTTATTTATTTAATATTAAAAATAGTAGAAAATAATTTTATATTTCTTTTCCTTTTTCTCTGATGGATGGAGATGGAAACGCCCGGCGACATTGCAGAATATTTTTATTTGTTTATTTTTATACTTCTTTCTTTCTTTTACTTAGGAAAAACATCAAATAAAGGCCTGAAGTGAATCTTGTTTCAAATAAGGGTCTGCAGTGACATAGCATGTTTTAAATAAGGCTTGAAATGGTCATGGAGTCTCAAAAAAAGGCATAGACTAAAGGACATTTTCGTCATTTCTCCTTTTTGATTTTTTTTCTTTAGTTTTTCCTTTTTCTCTTTGTAAACTAAAAAGGAAAAAAAAAAAAAACACACGCATAGGTGGAGGGCTCCCCTACCCTCCCGCCTGTGGCAGGCGCCTCGGTGAGGGCCGCTGACCACAGGCAGGAGGGCGGCTGTGTGGATGTGTCTTATTTCTTATTTTTTAATTTAAAAAAAAAGGATGGATTGCGGGTGCACGCGAATGTTTCGAGGGGTCGGTATGTCTCCAGTCCGTTTGTGAAGACAAATCTTGAAAATTTGTTTGCAATGGGTGGAGAGGAGAGTGGGATGAAGGATGCGTGCAAGGTGCTCGACGATATGGGCGAGAGGAATCCTCGTATGTTGGAATTCATTGCCTGCTGGGTATGTTAGATGGAGAGACATGGGCGGCGCGTGGAAACTGTTCGACCCTCTCCCGGAGGCCCCCGCCTGTGTGGGTGTGTGTGATTTTTTTTTTTTATATAGAAACCAAAAAAAAAAGAAAGGAAAAGAAAAAGAAAAAAGAAAAAATCAAATAAAGTGAAATGACGAAAATGCCCTTGAGATCATATCTCCTTTTTTTTTTTTTTCAGATTTCATCGCATCTTCTCGCCTTTATTTGTAACAAAATTCATTTTAGGCCCTTCTTTGAGAAAACAATGGTACTTCAAGCTTTTATTTAAATAAGGTTTATTTTAGACTCTTATTTGAGAAAACGAAGGCACTTCAGCTATATTTACAAGTGGGTGCTTGAGAAGCTGCAGGTCACGGGCCAAAAATGAGTCAAAAATGGGTTTGTAAAATATCCAAATAAAATCCACATTGTTTGGGCTTTTCTTTTTTAAAGCCCATACATAGCTCTTATCTTAATTCTAATGACCTACAAGAGCTCTGATCAGAATTCATCCGCTTCTCTGTTATTTATGCAAGTTAATGTGAAGAAGAAATCTCAGAGTTGGGAGAGAGCCAGAGGTAATCCCGATGAGCAACTCTTTCTTGCAAACAGCATTGACATATCTGGTCTATGAAGTGACTGTTTGCTGATGTTTTTCTTACTGTTTTCGAGTATCGGGTTTGGACAACTTCCAAATGTGGAACTTTGAGGGGTTCGGCAAACCCGCCTTGAGAGAAGGTATTCAGAAAGTATATCCTGCCTTTATCTAGCTTCCACTGCAGCGAAATTTGAGCGATTGTGCAACTGTTTAGATATGATGTCTCCTGTCGATCGACTTTGTAGATATGGACGGTGACGGTACGTTAGGACGCTCCGGAAACATTTGATAACATGTCAGGGTTGCCCTTCGATTCTTGCTTTCCGTTTGCTGTGCTGGCGGTCGAATGCTCATCGTTTTTGCTCTGGGGCTTGACTCTGTTCTGCAACAGGGAGACCTTGACATCATTCGTTCTGAGCTGGCGAGGAGCCATTTATACAGTCACGAAAGTTTTGAGCATAAGTGAGAGTTATTCATCCTGTAAGCCGAATTCAAATGCATCACATAATGGATACGGATGTCGGTTGAGATGACGACATGAGTCTTGATCCATTGAGAAAGGCCGATCTGAAGGCGGCAAACGTCTTCCACAAAAGCATGCATAATCTTCTTTTCTATCAGTCTCGGTAGGAATGCGAGCATCACGAGATCCACGATCACGAATGGCAAAAGGGCCGATCTGCCTCTAAAACACATCGACTCCAGTATTCGGTTGCTGTCTCCATGGGAAGGGGAACCATTTCGAGTTGTTAGGCGCTTCCAACCTATCAGGTAGACATGATGTAGCACCCAGCATACCCATTCCCCCGAAAAAGGCCGACCAGTTTTCTCCACGAGCCCTGCTTAAGCCACGAGAAAAGCCTCACAAAACAAAGGGGTGAGAAGCATCGTGTCGTCAACCGCAAGCATCATGCTTGTAGAATCCAACACTTCTTGCTATCGCATACTGCTTGCTCGACCTAAAGAGGAGCTGGCATGTCGTGGAAGGCAAGAAACGGATAAGCGAACACCTCAATGCCTAACCCCTTCGCTTCGCTTAGTAGGAGGCACCGCCATGCCGAGCACAGTCGCCGCAAACATCCCAACCTGCCTCACATCGCTGATTCGAAGTTCTACGCTCATCTGATTCGGATCTCCAGATTCAATTCTAGATTGAAGAGTTCACTAATTAGGCAATGAGAGATTGGAAACCCTCTCTCTCTCTCCCCTCTTGCAAAAGCATCAACATTATATGGTCTGCAAAGCCAACGTTTGCTAATATACTTTGTTTTCATTTTTCTATCTTTTGGCCGTCAGGTTGGACAACTTCCTGGATACGGACGGCAAACCAATTACCTGAGGGCATTCTTGAATCATTTGATAACGAACCCAAAACCCTCGGGGAAAAAGCTCAAAAGATGGCGATACATGAACAATGATTTGATAAACATAGACACAAATCAGTTTCACAGAGTACTTTCCAGAGTAAATCAACAGAACAACGAAAAAAACAATGAATATTTTCAAATTGATCATGCATGTTAAATAATGAGAATCCAAAAATTTTGAGCCTGCCGAAGTGTGGTAAACCTTGCCTGCTCTGTAGCAGTATGCGAAACGTCATTACTCCAAGTGTATATAGATATCCTTTTCTCTATACAGTCAATGTCAAAAACAGACCTGCTCAAGGAGATTCCCTTTCTCAGCGTCTCATCCACGAGCCTTGAACGTCTTCTTAGATGAGTTTTGATTAGTGCACAGTCGTTCTTATAGATCTTGAAGACCGCGTCCAATGCTCAGGGGGCTGTGCATTGAGTAATATAACTCCTCAACTTTTTCTTCACGATCTGAGGCAGAATCCAGGAGAGAAATTAAACAACAAGTCACAATGTTTATGAGATCCCTTAGAGCTCTTATTAACTATACATGCTTGAAATATCAGAAGATAAAAGTCAGCACGTTTCTAAGTCTCGTGTGTGAAATGAGTGCCCCCAGGCGCCCATCAGAAGGCCTTCCGAGGAGTAATTGCAGAAACAACGTCATCTTATTTTCACTAAGTCAACTAACCAACCTGAGTAATGCCAATTTAAAGTTAAATTCAAGTAAGACAGACAAGCCTTCACAAATTGGGAACTCATACTGCCCCAAAGCAACTAAACAATTCAGAAGTATTTTGACTTTTAATCAAAAACTTCGTTCACTGAGAAGAAAAGGAACATTCTATTTGAGCGCTTGACATAATTATGGTGAGACAAAAAAAGGTTACTTTTTTTGCCCTACAAATTTTTGACGTGAAAACTAAGAAAGAAGCAATTACTCCCAGGTGAATCAAAGACCACAATTTCCCTCATCCAAGTTGCCATGGATTAATGGTTCATCCAAAAGCATACTCCCATTCAAGCACGACTGTCTAGTTTCGATCACTCAATGTCGCTTTGATATAGCAATGAAACCATAAGCTTACTCGTAAGTCATGTTAAATCTCTGTTCCGAGTTGAAATGACTCCTAATCTTTAAACCACTCGCACACATTCAAAGGAACCTGCACAATAATGACAACTTAAAAATGAAAAGGAATGGCTATCGACTACAAGACTACTTGCAATGAGTCATATAAGTTATACTTGAGAAACTTTTTTCTCAAATATATCAAAACTTGTTTAGAACAACTCATGAAAGATGTTTCTGCAGGCAAATAAAGAAGCTGGCATAAAGCACATACACATTAAACTGTATAACAGGCCTAAGAACTGATCATGAGAAACAAACAATTAAGCAGAGAAAAGGAAAGATAATACTAGAAAGAAATTTTCTACGAGACAAAGAACATGTGACATGCATAGAAACACGACCTCAAAACCACGGCCTGCTTCAACCACCCAGTCAAGAGTTCCTTGGTCTCCATCATCCGGTTCTTGTTTCAGGCTCAAAGAGTGTCTGATCATACCTGAAGTTGCAATGCAGTTATGAATCAGGTATAAGTTTAGTTGTGCTCATCATAACATTTAATGCTAGGGTTCCAAAGGAATTGAGAGAACAATAGTGAAGAAATGCCACAGCGTCAAGCAAAACAAGCTAAAATTGGAGCCACATATAAAGCAGGAATAAGTAAATTCAGTTTCCAGACTCCTGTTACCGAACGTAATAGTTGGAATAAAAGATTCAATATGGTGCTTATGACCTCAAGAGGAATATGATAGGGTTTCAAGAAAAGTTTTGTGATGATCTTGAGAAGAAAAAAGTACCCTTAAAGTATGTAGAGGGGGCCCCAACAAAAAAAATCAAGGATATGTATGATGGTGTTACTACATGTGGAAGGCCTGTAATGGCCACATCAAGTATTTTCCATCTACAGTTAGTTTACTCAAGGCTCGACTTTGTAGTCCTTATCTTTTTGGCACTAATTATGGAGGAACTAACAAAAGATATCCATGATAAGGTGTCGTAATGTATGCTGTCGCAAATGATATTGTGCTGATTATTGATGAGACCAGGGCCTGGGGCAGTGCTAATTAGAATTATGGGAACCACGTTAAAGTCCAAAGGGATTTACGTTAAGTCGGAATAAGACGAGACTACATGAAGTGTGCGTTCGTGCACGACCAAGAGGAGATGTCAAGAATCCGTGGACATGCTGGACAGGGGTACTTAAGGAAAGATGCTTAGATATTGGGATCAATTTTGCCAAAAGAGGAAGAGATTGATGAGGATGTTAGCCACAAGAATAAAGCAGATGGATGAAATGGCCGCATTGGCATCTAGTGTTTGTGGTGACTGCAAAATTCATCTCCCCCTAGGTTAAAGGAGAAAATTTTATAGAACAGCAATAAGACTGCAATGCTATACTGGAGGCATGTTGCCAGTATAGAAGCAACATGAACATAAAATGGCGGTAGCGGAAATGAGATGTTAAGGTGGATATGTTCCCCCCCCCCCCCCCCCCCCCACATACAAAGATGGAAGATAGAAATGACAATATTCGACGAAAAATTGAAATAGCATCGGTGCATGAGGAGATGAAGAACATAGATTGAGATGGTTTGGACATATTCTACGTAGACCCATAGATGCTCCAATAAGAACAGCAAGTGTTGCCGAGAAACACGATAGAAAAACGGACAAGATCGGCCGAAACTTACTTGGGAAAGGTAGTAAAACAAGATAATATAATGCAAAATAGATTGGCGTACGGTTATCTTAGACGATAAGGAGAAAAGCATATCGCATTGTAGAGGGGAGGAGGTCCTATGTTCCAGAGTGCCCCCTGTTTTTAGTCCTTTCTATTATTTATATTTACTTATTAATTTATTTTGGGGTACCCATGTTTTGCTTTTATTTTCAATATCTTTAAGGCTTTTCGCTTCGAGTTCATCGACCGCGACCAACTGAGTTTGGGATAAAGTGATGTTGATGATGAAGATTTCAATATGGTCCAAAGTTCTATATAGAACCCATAGCGCCCTTTTTATTACTTGTTTATTTGATTTTATTTGTTTTTGGATGCACAACTTGTGAGGTCTCTCATTTTAGAGCATCAAAAACAGAGTTGAATATTCAATTGTCCCTTATTTCGTCTGCTTCAAGTTTTATGTCACTTGAGTCCCATCATTCAGTGCCAAACACAGACTTGTGCACCGTCTTTAGTTTTAGTGATGCTCCAGATAGATGCAGAAGAGTGATGAGTTTTAGAAAGCAAATGCAATAATTTTAGGACCTATCAAGAAGGGAAGAACCATCTCACACAGAAAGCTATGCATTACATTTTACACATTATGGCCATCAGATCAGGAATAAAAACAAGACAGTTAAGATGTCATGAGGAAAAAATGGTCAAAGCTATTGTCTGCCAATGTGAAGGTTCGAGATGTGGAGACAATGTAGGGTAAGATGCTTACTCACTGATGGCAGCACAGAAGATTACAGCTGAAACACCCTCAAATAAATGGATCCATTTTCTTCTCTCGTTTCTTTGGCCTCCAACGTCAAAGAGTCGATATACTTCACCGCTTCTTTTGTTTTCACCAACAGGACTGCACAAAAACATGTTCAAACCATATTAATGCATTTGTGCCAATCTGATATGCTGCACCAACAAAATATAAATGTTCATAATCTTTCCGATGGATAGTGTCATGGTGGCATGAAATTTCACTCATATGTAAACATAAACATCTGTCGATTAATGTTATTAGTAATATAATTGTTGAGCTGTAAATAGCCAGATTTTCTAGCTTCTAAATACATAGAATAATTAACTGATTGGTAGGAGTAGATTTTTCCTAGTTAGGAAATTTTTTTTATACTGGTTAAATCCCATAAATTGTGGGATTGTAATTGCTCTCTATTTAAGGTTTGTTTCCTATTTTGTTTGCTAGGATTTATCTGTATATTAGCCTATAAATATAACACTGTGAAGCAGCAGAATATATGAATGAGAGTAAGAATTTTCCTCCATCAAATTTTCACAATAACATACGTTAATCTGTGGACAACTTACCTGCATGCGTTGCTTTAGATACGAGGACAAGTGGCATGACCATACAAATGATATTATCTGACACATTGCAGCTGGAAATCGTAAAAGTGAACTGCTGACACGTCTTAAAGACTACAATACTACAACCAGAGAGTCCTAAAAAGACGAGTATACTAAGAAATCACGCAGTTATTTTCGAAAGAGTTCATGCCAGAAAAAGCCTGTCTGCCATTGAGTACTTTTCAAGATCAGACATAAGATCGTCTCAAATCAACTGCTTCCATTGAAGTGGGAACTGCTTCTTTCGTGTTAGATTGTTAAGTGGAATTAGCAACGACAAGGAACAGTCGCATTGACATATTTGGAAATTAGAATAAAATATACTAAAAAGAGCAAGAATAAAAGGTCGGCAGACCAATCTCTAAGCACAAAAACTATTCACCTGAACTGGATCTCTACAACACCAGTAGTGCGTACTCTGGCATAGAGAACATCATCCTGCAAAATCAAAGTACCTCAGGAGACAGTAAAGAAGCACCACCTAGAACAAGATTAAAAGGATAGTGCATCCTATTAATACGAAGCAACCGAACTAACAGTAACATGGCACTATCCAGTAACTGGAGGAACCCCTGAAACAAAGTGACCCTAACAATTGCAAGAAACCATCTAGCACAATTGACCCATAGTGCAGAGAGAGAAATAACAAAAAGCATCATAGCAAGTTACTTCTAGATCTAGTGATCAGCCTTTCTCATGTTCATTTATTTGTATTGCTCAGCAAAAAAACAACCACAGTGCTTCAACAGAAATATGGAAACATCACAGGGCTTTTACCGACAGCAGCAAGTTAAACCTCGGAAATAGATGATAGAAGACCTTTTCTATCCTAATCATGTGCTTGCTGTAACTCATTTTACTAAAACAGCCCTTGTTTCAACCTTTTTAAGAAAGTGAATAGTCAACCAACTCACATTGATGTGAATGCAATTGTAGAAGATCTGTCTCAGAATGTTAGAGATTTCTAGCATGGCTTGCCTATTGAGTCAATACAAATATACGGATCATGTCTTCATTCTTTCTACAATGATGGCATGAATATATAGAGAGCATAATGAATATCAGATACCTTCGTTGGGACATAATTGATATCAGAAAATCTTTGCAGGTTCTCCATAAAATACTGAGCACAGTCAGGAACTTGGAGCCTATAACCACAGGCATAAGTCTCCTACAGCATAGGGGTTAAAACTGAAACGATCAGAATGCTTCAAACAGCAATTGCCAACACTGAATTGAGAAGTTAGGAAGAATTTATTGCCTTTCAAGCAATACGTTCATTTCATTTCAACTATAGGAAATAACAACCTGAATTGCATCATCTTTCCACAAACTTTCAATCTCCTTAGCAAGCTCTTTAGTGAGGCGTGGATAATCCAACCTGCCTCCAATTTCCGACAATTTTCTCCAATATCCTGTGCAAAAAATTTACTTCCGGTAGGTGTAGCAGTAAAGCCTCTTTATTTTTTCTAAATCATCTGGTACATTCTATTTAGTTATTCTCTACAAATATAATGCTTCAATAACCCACTAAGAAAAAATTATCATAGATGCTAGAAAAGGTCAAGCTTCAAAACCTTGTTTGCATTGGCTATAACATACTTTGATGAATCTCCATCATTTTGAGCCAATTCCTTCGATCCATCATGCAGAATCTGTTCATGCATATTCACACGCCTTTAGAACAAAGGATACAACTTGTTACATGATTCTTAGTTCAGGAATTACACCTTATATGAATCTACGGTTCGTTATGCAAACGGAAAATAACCAACACACCCTTTCACGTATTGCATACTTTTATTGTCTGATAGACATTTGCGTGTATAACTGGGACATAACTCTTTAGCTCAGACTCGTCAAAGCCAGTTTGGAATAGAAGTTTTATCTGCACAGGATAATGCACAGTAGAATCTAATATTAGGACTTTCACTTGACAATGTAGTCCAATTTCGATTGTGGTGAAGACTGAAGAGTAATGCATTACCTGCTTGAAAATGGTAGACTTCCCTGATTCTCCAGCACCTTCATAAAAAATATGAAAAATTTCAAGTTAGCCAAAAAGATTGCATACAAGATAATTGATCCAAGTGGAAGACGCAGCACATTGCTTTAGGTTTATGAAGATGATGATTTGACATAATTTAGCTCATTTAGGACAAGAAAGTTTGCACTTCAAGGGACAAAAGCGCATCAATTCTCTGAACAATAGCTGGCATAGAGCATCCCCTCAAATCATAGAAAGGGTTGCTTGTGCTTATAGCATCATGTTTTCCACTTAGCATCTTGTAATGTGTTAGTCAAAGGACACGACAATGCGCCTCAGTTTTCTGATTACTCGTAATCAGCGGGCTTAATCAAAGTAAACTAGTGTCGTTAATACTTCAACAAAGCAAAAGTCTCAAAATGAGGTTTACTCCCAGAGGTTTGTAGGCCCAAAAAAATAAAAAATGAAAAAAATGGAGAAGATAAACACGATAAATACTTTATGACAACAGAACATTTTCTTCGTTAAGGGGATGGCTGTTCTCCGCCATGTATGCCTTGCATAGCCTGTCCCAAGCCAGGGTAAAGGAGGAGGGTTGGCGTCAGGCGTAGCGAGCCAGCCGTAAAAAAAGAGCTATCCCTTATGAGATGAACCCTTTAGATTTTTCGTTGGAGCGTACCCTTCTTAGCAACGCGTTGCATCGACGCTCGGGTGTAGCGAAAAATGGGCAAGGTCCTTGCCACCAAGATAGGCGGTGCGAGGGGTAAGGGAGCTAGCCTTGGGCCATCATTTCCAGAGTGATGCGCCACATCGGTGCCCGGATGTGGTGAAAATGAGCTAGGGTCCTCACACTTTTATGGGCGAGTGTGGGGGGCAAGAAATGCCCAAGAAGTAAGGATTCGATAGGGAGTTGGAATATAGGAACCTTAACGGGTAACTTGAGGGAGTTAGCAGATACTTTGGCTAGAAGGAAGAGTGAATATTGCTTGCCTGCAGAGACTAAATGGGTTGGAGAAAAGGCTAAGGAAGTGAAAGGTACTGGATTCAAGTTATAGTATACAGGCCACACAAAAAGAGTCAAAATAGAGTTGGATTTTAATCGATAAAAGTTTCAAGGATAAAGTTGTTCATGTCAAAAGATAAGGTAATCGATTACTTGATTAAGCTAGTAGTGGGAGAGTTGATTTTAAACATCCTTAGTGCGTATACCCCCTAAGTTGGATTGCCAGCAGCTGATAGAATAGATTTTGGATGACTGGAGGAGATTTTAAGGGGATACCACGTGAGGAGAAAGTATCATAGAGGAGATCTTAATGGACATGTTGGCCAAGTAGTGGAGGTTTTGATAGAGTCATGGAGGCTTTGGCTATGGGACTAGAAACGAGAGTGGCGAAGACATCTTAATGTTGCACCTAGCGTATGACTTGATGTTAGCAAATACCTTCTTTAGGAAAAGAGAGTCACATCTAATCACTCGTAGTGGTCAAAATTGTAGTCAGATTGATTTTTTCTTGCTAGAAGAGAGGATAGAACCTTGTATATAGATTGCAAAGTCTACCCTGGAGAATGTGTAGCTACGCAACTAAGTTGGTGGTCCTAGAGGTTCTGTATAGGCACAGAATATGCAGACGAAGGTGGCTCAAAATCCTAGAATAAGATGGTGAAGCTAAAAGAGGAAAAACATACTGATTCAGGGAAATGATGCTTCAAGAAGGACCATGGAAACTAGAGGAGAAGAAATAGGATGTGGAGTGAGATATCTAAATGCATACAAAGAGTGCAAGAGGGTGTTAGGTGAAGGTAAAGGTATGGTACATAACAAAGAAACCTTGGTGGTGGAATAAGAGGTGCAGGAGGCAATTAAGAGAGAACGAG